>JAVSBS010024430.1:11652-32912 GCA_033124195.1 Coracias cyanogaster | reverse complement strand
TATAGTCCGGCCCCTGACAGTGTCTGAGGGACAGTGAACTGGCCCCCTGTTTAAAAAGTTTGAGGACCCCTGGTCTAGACCTGCTGCAAAGCGTATCAAAAGACACTAAAGCTCAGCTTCAGTACAGTTTATCTGCCTTGGTGTGCCAAGCTGTGGAAACCATTGTGCAGAGACCTTCTAGACCCTCTGTGAAGGGGAGATGCAGTCTGCACAATGCAACTACTGCTCACACCTGTTCTGTGTTTGGAAGCAATCAGGATAATTGCTTATAACATAGGAGGCCATCAAATTTCTTTTTTTGTTCAGTACTAACTGAGGAATATGTTGAGTATCAGCTAGTAGTGGTAGATACAAAAATTTTATTTTTTAAAAAACATTTAAGAACCATAGCAGAATTGACTGGACATCTCTGGTTGCTGGTAAGCACTGGAGAACTATGTGGTGTGTAGTAAATGCCAAGGACTAGAAAAGTGTTTCTGCTTTGCATTTTGTCTTCAGTGTTTCAGTCATTGTTAGGTAAAACAAGAGAGGTGGTTGATAAAAGATAGGAAAAAAGTAGTAGACAACAAGCCGCCCTCAGTATTCTGGAGTGATAGGACAGCAGAAGCTGGTGTGGTCCCTGGATGTATAAAACATGGCTTATGGTAAGCAGAAAGAGAGAGAAATTTCTTTCAAGTTTTGGAGATGTACTTTGTATATCAGTAATGGTCCAAACTTTTTCAGAGTTTAGCTGAACATGCTGCACATGCAGTTACATCAGAAATTTCTGTGGTTACCAGCCAAGAGTGAAAGTTGGAAGAGTGTCTGCACTCCATAACAAGTATTAGGGTTTTTTTAATCTGTGAAGTAGATATAAAATAGACTTTGTATCAAAAATCAAAGCAGATTCACGTAACTCTCTTCAAGTCAGGCCAGCTCCCATTCTTCCAGATACTATGAGAAAAGAGCAGGAGTGAAAAGTCATAGTGCAGGGAACTATGACAGTATCTGCGGTTCTGGCTGTGGGACGCGGTGACTCCGTGCACCAGATGCCCAAATGAAACTTGCTACATTCTGTACATAACAGAAAAAGACTGTTCTTTTTTTTTTTTTTTCATATTTTAGATGTAAAGTGGTTGTGGCCTTCACCTAGGAGCAAAATAAGACCCTAGCAGTAAATAATTTAGGAATTATTTGAGGCCAAGCTTTATTACATGTGAGTACTCGAGTAATGTTGCCAACCCCCAGGCTCATGTAGGAGGCTGATTTGGGAAGTCTCAGAAGACAAAACTACACCCTTCCTTTGGGAATATTTGCAAAGGAGGACACTTGCCGAGAAGGTTTGCAGCGCAGAATAAAGTAAATAATCCAGTACATTTCATTAGCAGCTTTGATCAGAAGGGCTGCCTTGCACTGCCATTAAAACCTTGAGGACCACATCTTAACTGCTCTGCAGCAAACCCTCTTCTCCAAGGCCTTCTCTCCACAAAGAGACTGATCTGTGTTCTGGTTTGCTCTGTTGGGATGACTGGAAGTACAGGGAAACAAAATGGAGCTATTATAATGTACCTAATGCTCAGTGGGCATCTTTCTAAATAGACCTACAACGTAGTGATGTTTATGTTGTATAATAACCTTCCCTTGCGACTGTGCATCATGAACTGCATTTTCTGGGAAAAGTGTTTATACTGCCTTCATATGTGTATGTTCTTCATAAGCAGCTTTTTTGTCTGTATTGACAGGTCTCACCAACTCATAATCGTCCTGCAGGGAGTGGAGAGCAGAAACAGTCCCACACAGTTCTTTCATCACCGCCTAGAGTAGCATTTGGCTTGAGGTATGGGACCATTAGCTCCTGCTGACAGACCAGCAGCCTCAGAACCTGGAGGGCACTTAGTAAATAAGATGTCAGTGGCCAGAGAAACAGAAAAACCAGACCACCAACTGTGATTGCAGTTATCAGGCAGTTTCTTACTAAAATGCCTCAGAGTAAGCATTCTGGAACTATATTGCTTTTCATTACCATCAAAGGTAAAGTCTGGGGGAAAAGTGAGTTGCTGCAAAATGAAAAAGGCAGACTGTGAAGCAAAGCTGCAGGCCTTATGCCAGGCATGTCTGGAGTTCAGATGTGGATCTAAATTACCCTGTAAAGCAATACTGCCCAGATTCACTGCTCCAGCTGAAGCATCCTGAACTGCATTACGGGCTTTGCTTTTTACCCTGAAAGGCTGGGCTGTCTTGTGTGTTCACCACCATTCAGCCAGTGTGGTATTTGCCTTCAAACAAATTGTAAGAAACCATATCTTAAAATAAATTGGATCAAAGTAAAGCTTTTTATACCTTGTCTTCCTAGACATAAGCTACATTCACTTCCATTAAAGTTAACTGATGTTTGACCAGAGTCAGCTTTAAGAGTGTTCAAAAAGTTATGTTAAAAAAATCAAACTGTGACGCTAAATTTCTTACAGTTAAGAAAATCCTTATTTCTCACAGTGCTAAAGGTGACTAGCCTGAAACAAGACCCAAGGAAGATTTCATGCTTTTCACTTCCTTCATGATTCTTAGATCATTGCATATGTTACAAACCAAACTGAGGATCTTCCCAGTCCATGGATTGTGCTCATTAGTGAATGTTCAGTTATCAAAAAATCTATAGGTGTGCAAGGGAGGAATCACCAAGCAAGTCCTGCGTGTGCCATGCAGCATGTGATACAGGCATTAAACAATTCCGTCCGTCCAGTTATTTGATTAAAGAGGCCAGGACAGATGGCACTGCTGTAGCAAGAGCTGGGTACTTGCAGTAGCATTGCTCCTCAGGTTTGCTGGCTTGCTATCTGTTAAATAAAAGAAGTTCCATTGTAACAGTTACTTTGATGATTTTTCTGAACCTGTGAACTTTTGAGTGTGGTTATAAGACAGAAAACATGAGGGTCATTACAGCTTTAAAGGCAGATACAACCTGCCGTGCTGACTTTGGGGATGGCAGAGAAGGAGCACCCATGAATGTGCTGCAAATAAGAGCAAGGGTTAAAACTTGTTTTCAGTCAATGAGCTCAGAGTAAGCCATGCCAGAGTGGCAAGCTCAGGAGCTGGAAGCTTTCCCCTCTCTTGCCTAGCTGCTATCTGCTGGGAGTCAAGGTCTGCTGCTCAAAGCAATGCAGAATATTTGTACCATAGCTCTACAGCAAAGAGGACTTCTGCCTGATGTGACCTGGACTGTGCTGTGTAACAGCTGTGACTATCCATGACGGCTTGGCACTTAACACAGCTCAGGTTCCATTGATCTAGACTAGGTTTAGTTCCTGGCTAAAGTCGAGGCTGTATGTTCCTGGGATCATCCCTGGAGCAGAGGAGCAGGCACAGCAGCTGCTGCAGAGGCTGTAGAAGCTGGGTGAGGAGATGGTCTGGTCCCACTGAGCTATGGTGTCATGACCGTGTGTCTGTCTGCTTTGTCAGCTCCCAGTTGACACAAAAAAAACCCCATATCCCTTTGAAATGCTGGGGGTTCTCTGCCTGCTGCACTCCATTGACATTGTTGTCCTGATCTTAGGGTGGTAAAGCAAAGCTACCAAAGAAAGCATCTCGTTAACAAGCTTCCCTTTCTCTCTGACAGGAAGCCTAGAGGGGAGGGGAAAAAGTGTCGGAAGGTCTATGGGATGGAGAACAGAGATATGTGGTGTACTGCCTGCCGGTGGAAGAAGGCCTGCCAAAGGTTCATCGACTAAAGATTGAAATTATGCAGAGGATTTTGGGATGGGGGAGGACAACAGCAGAATCAGATTGCTGCAGCTGCACTGTATCACTTCCCGTTTTCCCTCCACTAATGGGTTGGGGGCTTTGGTTTTTTGGGGTGTATTTTTTTTAAGACAGCTTTGTATTTCAAAGTGAAGCACTTGTAGCCAAGGAGAAGCACTAATCAAAACCTGTGTGGAGCAATAGAGAAAAAAAAAAAAAGAAAAACCAAGAACATACAACAGAATTCTGTCTTACTAAGTATGGAAACCAGAGCAGCTATTAGTGTTTTTCTGTAAAAGAAAGGAGAAAGTTAATTTTTTTGCTAACTCTGTGAGCTACTTGCTCCTTAGGATCACTTTTAACCATTTCAGTCTCTGTGCTGTGAACATCTGTATTTGCTAAACTGAACAGTTTTTCTTTTCTGAAACGAAGATCTCTTTTTGAAAGCTTTCTAATAAACACTTCAGATTCATATAAGCTACAGTTTTCTCAACAAAAGCTGTACTAAGACTGGAGACTGCTCAATAATTCTCCTGATACAAATGATCATGATTACATTATATTTTTGGAAAGGGGATGTGGGGAGGAGTTGGGATTCTCATTTCTTTGTTTATAGGAGAAAAGCAAAGTCCAAATTTGCAAGAAGGACAAGCAGTACTCCTGGAAGATTTTTAAACCAGGCGCAGACCAGTGGAGTGGAACAAAGTAATTTAAGTACCAAATTGGATTTTGATCCTCTGGAGAAAGAAAAACAACAATGGGAAGTCACCAGCAGATACTGTCATAAGAAGCTGAGGAAAGAAATCCAGCAATGCTTGATTGAAACCTGTAAGAATATAATGGAGGTCCAGTAGCTTCTCTTACACCACTCTCCCATTTCTGAGGGAGGAGGAACAGTTGGACCAGCACGTCTGTTGCTGCAGGAGGCCTGTAATGAACTGGTAAATGCAGCCACTAGGATTATATGTAATATCTATTCAGGGACACGATCCAGCCCAGCAGTTCTGCTCTTGATTCCTTTTCTCGTATTTGAGAAATTGTTGTTAAGATAATGGTTTGCTCAGCTTCCCCCCTCCCCTTAAGATTTATTTGATGCAAAAAATTGGTAAAGAAAAGAAAATACTCCCTTTCCACAACATCATCTCAGAAAAAGAAGTACAACAGCAAAGGAGCAACATATGTATTGTAAAAGTCCGTTTCTTAACTCATCTTGGTATACAAATTAACAAGTTTGCTTGCAGTACTTGGTTTCTCTGTCCATTAGAAAGTATAGACTGGAATGTGGCAAGCTGGTGTTCTGTCTCAACTTGTGTGGGATTACCATTAATTAACGATGATTTCAATGGAAAAATAAAGTAAGGATTTACTAGGATATGAATGTACATGGTTAAGCAATACTTGCCTGTTGAAGAAAACAAGACACCTTAAAATAAAAATAAAAGACACAAGCAAAATTTTGCCTATTAGTAGAGGCATGAAGACCCACAAATTCCTGGATTTTTTGAATTCTCATACCATTTGAAATTAGACCACATCCTTTTTAATTTATTTATTGTCTAAGCTGGCTCATTCTCACTGAAGTAAGGTAACTCTTAAGTATCTAAACAGCTTACTAAAATCCGGTCCAGGCCCTTGACAGCTTTATTAAGCGTGCATCGCTGCTTATGCCTATGTAAGAGCACAAAATAACAATGCAGTCGCTGAGAATATACACTGTGGATTTAGTAAACTAGTACCGAGAAGTAAAATTTATAATGGGAGCTACGGAAGGTTATCATCTGATTTTCTTTGAACAAGTTTAATTGGGCAATCAGATGCCTAATTTGAGCATGCTATTTCTGCAGTTGTTTACAAATTGTGTCATTTACATGCACAAGTGGCAGGATATGCTTGCATGCACGCAATTACTTGGGTTTTTTACCAATTGTGTTCTCTAAGTCATTAAAAGAAGAAAAAGAAAAATAGACTTTGAAATCTAGTAAGACCCTGAAATAAATACGCAAGTGTGTATGAATATTTATATATATATATAAGATCTGGGATCAAGAGGGAGGAGAAAGATTGTTTTCTTTATAAATATATAAAACAAGACACTGAAGGTCAGTGTATATACATAGGCACTGTATTAGCTTCTTTCCTCTTCGTAAAATGTGGGTCATGGGGTTTCTTTAGATGATGTATTTTTTCAATTTCCATAGTAAAATACCTCATGGTATTTCACAGTTATTTCATCTTCAAACACTGAGCTCAGTGGTGGTGTATTTACTTCAGTAGAACTTAGAAAATTTGGGACTTTTCCAAGATACTCCTTCCAATTCACCCTCCCATTTTTACAAGCGCTCCAAGCCTAATTCTAAAGAGTTCCACAACTAGACTGTTGCTAGACTGACAGTATTTGCCTGTATGTTTGTGATTCCCCTCCTTTTATATTTTCCCTTTTTGCTTTGGAAGATTTTTTTTTAAATAATGTATCGTGTTGTATATTGTTTCTATAATGTCATGGCATTGTGAGCACCTTTCCCAAGGGCACTTTATGAATTATTGTAATAAGATTATTCTTTATAAATTTCTTCAAAGAAGAATGTTTTGTTGCCAGATCAGCCTGCCCTCTGGTACAAATTTGATACAGATTACGTATAGGCACGGGAGCCACAAATCATCAAAACAAGAGAGAAAGTTGGTGTTAACAGAGAACAGAAGATACTTGGTAAATCCTGCCAGGACTAAGCTACATTACCAGTGTTTTTACACAGCCTTTAATGAGCAGTTTATATTACGTCAGATTTGCATTTTACGGCTGTGGCATTTCGATTCAGAGGTCGGCACTCCTTGAGTTCCTGTGTCTCAGCCACAGCAGTGGTAGCACGATGGCATGGCCGTCTGGACTGGCATGAAGTGTTCGCCAGTCACTTCGTGCTTTGAGCTCAGATTACATCATGTCACACAAGCACTTTGGTGCCCACTGAGATCCCCCTTGCCCTCCTGATGCACCCAGCAAGAGCAGAAATGTCAGCAAAGCCTTTCCAGAGTGTCGTCTGGAATAACGTCGTCCATTTTTCAGTCTCTTGCTTCTGTGTTGCTTTAAACTGCAACCTCCTCACATCCCATTTATCCCACGCTTCTGCGCTGGCTTCTTTGAAGGAGTCAGATTTCTTTGTTTTCTCAAGGAAGAGCTACCCTGAACGCTGTGCTCATTTCTCATCACCAGAACACGCTATTTCCCCTATTTCTGGTTTCTGTGTTGGGGGTAGGTTATTGTCTCTGGCCTCCCAGAGAAGTCAGAAATGCATCACGCAGTCTCTGTGTGCTACAGGGATTGGGACATGGGTTCATTTATGTCAAGTTCCAGAACTTCTTCCCCCTGAGATATAAAAATGGAAGGATCTGTTTTATTGGGTCAGTTATTGATACTGGTAACAGAAATTGCCAACATCAGTAGCAGAGTGGAAATAACTGTATAAAGCCCAAATATTTTTTCTTCTGGAGTTTTCTTGCTGTAACAAAGCTATTTCCCACTTCCCTATTTACCCCATCCCCTAAAAGAATTGGAAAAGGAGGTAATTACAGAAATGGGAAATTTTAATGGCAATTTTTAAAATGCGACTGTCCTCCAGCTGCTCCTGTATGAAGCTTTGGACATTAGGAACTCAGATCATCTTAGTCGTAAAATGGTTTCCACCCAAAACAATGTGCCTGATTCTCTAGTGCCTTGCACAAATGTTACCGGATACGCAAGATGCAAAGTGAGCAAAAACTCGCCATTCCAATTCGCAGGTTTATGCTTATTTTTAACCAGTGCCAGTCATCAGCCTGCAGATACCTGTTGTTGTGTGAGCCAGACCTGTGCTTTCGCATCGACCATGCTCTCACTCCTATCCAGATGCAAGGTGAAAGAAGATGCGTATCTTCTCCTTGCAACTTTTTGAGTTTATGTCTCAATACAAAACCACTAACCATGTTCTTCTTGCTTCACACAAACGATTTTTAATAGCAATCCAGAAAGACCCTTAAAACAGAAATCAGTCTGTTTCTGATGACACTAAGCAAAATAAAGTAAGGTTTGCTCCTACACTCGCTCATACTCACAGCAAAGATTGCTTCGGTGAAGTGTAAGGGAATGGATATATTTAGTCACAAGCCAGTGTTCTGCTTTTTTTTAACACATCTTAACCCCAAGATTTTTTTTTCTTTCATGTTGGAATCTGAATGTAAGATGTCTAATATACCCTTGAGAGAAATTAATTTAGCAATAGAAATGCTAATTCAGCTTTTCTGTTGCTCGGGCATATACACAATATTATACTAACGAGGCAGAGTTTCACGATTAAATCTGAATTCTTGATGTAATTCAGTGCTAAAGATGGACTCCAACATTTTCAGATGTTTGAATGTTAGTGTTTACCATTTACCAGTCCTCTTAAAAAATTCAGGTTTTATTTTGGACTCCTTCTCTTAGTATGTTATACCCTGTAGCAATTAGTATATGATGTGTAACGGTCATGTAAACAGCGGTTACTAAAATGTTTGTAGAAAACTACCTTGGGAAGACAGAAATAAAAATAGTAATACAAATTTCCTCAGGGAACATAAGAGCGCTGTAAAGGCAGGATGTAGGTTTATTTGAATGGCAAATGGATAAGAAATTGATTTTTTTCCTATTCTAGGCAAAATTTAAAAAGCAATATGTCACTACTTGAATTATTAAAATTAGAAGGAAGCACTAATTAGTGAACATGGTCTTACTTACTGCTATAGCTTATGAAGTTCCATATTACCAAACATGTTAGATACAGAAAATAATCTGAACCATAATCTGATTTTAGTATAAATCTATACATTTATATAAATCTTTTCAGGATCTGCTGTAAAGGCTTCTTGTTTGTGTAGTTGCTTGGTCAAAGCGTACCTTGGCTATAATTGGTTTACTTCTTACTAAATTACTTCAGCAAGCAAAAAAATAATATGTTGGCATGATATCCCGGAGCTGTCGAGTGCTTCACTTTGCAAAGTGCTAATTTTACATGAAATTAAAAGAAAGCATGCCAGTCCCTTCTTTTTTTTTTTTTCGTATCTGCAAAGGTATCAGCTTCAGTAAACCCAATGTTTTCTTGAACCATGTTAACTAGTATTTTGAGGGAATACATATGCAAACTCTAGAATTTTTCTTTATTTGTACATAAAAGAATTATTTTTGGTCAATACTAATTTTTCAACTCTTTTTCATGTGTCCAGGGACTCCATTCTGCAAATTCCCAAATATTTATACTGAAGTGAGTAAAAATCAGAATCTTCAATATTAGGACGTTAAAAGTGTAAATAGTACCTGCCATCAGAATTTTTACTATCAATATTTAACTGTAGTAATTCTTACAGTGATGCCAACAAATCTTGCAGGGAAGGGGTGCACGTGATCCATACATCAGCAGGTATGGCTGTGCAGAGGCACAACTATTGGTATTCCAACAGTCAAAGGTAGGCTCAGGCTCATCAGAGTGCTCACGTGCGTGTTTAACTTCACCTGCAGGGTTTGTTGAGTTAAAGTTAGAAGTTAGGCAGATGCTTTTATGCTCTTCTGAAGTCAGGCCTGGGCGAAAGCAGATACTCTGATAGCTTTGTTTGAAATACGCACTTTGTAAGACAATCTCTTGTATTTAGAAGACCGGGTGAATTTAGAGAATACTTTTTTTTAATTATTTTTATGCATTGCCAAGGGAAGGTGAGAAAGAAGTCAAGTTTAACTGTACGTTTCAGCGTGTGAAAGCATTGCTTGGGTTTATCAAAGGTGTCTGTTTGTCATCAAGCTCAAAGGAACTTACTTGAGCATATCAGAAAAAAATATGCATGACAAGCAGGCCATGTGATAGAAATGTATGTAGTTCCATCTCTATTCCCTGTATGCTCAACACTCCTCCAGGCAACTGGAGGCATAGGAGCTCTGAGTATGCAAGGAAATAAATAAGTTTACCTAAAAACTGTAGGAATACTGTGCTTTTAAGCCACAAATGATGTTGTCTATGTGTAATTTCTAGTGTTAAAACAGACAGTAGCCTTATTAACAAGGTGCAATACTTACAAAGGGCTAAATTACGGAAACAAATGATGCGTGTTTGTACATCGCTGTGAAGCGTGCTCTCTTTTAAAAATGACTTTTATAGCATTGGGATCTTATTACCTCTCTGAAATGATAATGTTGGTATAATTTTATAACCATTTATTATACATTAAGGAACAGGATTTGGGATTTCCTAAGAACTGAAAGGAGGAGAAGATGAATTGTAAATTACATAGAATAGTGGTATGTTCTACATGGCAGAAGTAACCTAAAACATCTTTACAAAGCCATACAAATTCTGTATTACTGAAAGAAAAAAAGATACTGCCCTCGGTTACAGAGTTAGTTTAGTCTGAAATTTCCCATGATGTCATGAAAATGCCTCCTTTGGTGTTTGCGTTGTCTCTTGCAATTTATTAATGGCTTTTTTTAGTTTGTATTCTGATTTTGAAGACATTCCTGAATTACCAATACTTGGCTTGAAATTGTATTGTTTTGAAAATAACTTTTAAAATTGAGAGATTTTTTCATCATACTGCACAGTCTGAATGAGGTCGTGCTGCTTGATCTGTTCCAGTTTAGGTGGAGAGTTCATGCAAGCAGGAGGTTCTGTAGAAAAATGTTACATAGGGGGTTCTTTGCTCAGATGAAAAGGGTTTGAGCAATCAGACTAAAAGCTCCACACATATTTCTTCTCTCCATCTGCACTGTGGGCCAACAGAATACAGGTTGCCAAGTATGGTGTATCTTGCTGTCTTACACTTTGCCATTATTTGTCATAAATAATGACATACCTGTCATCTCCTATCTCTCCTAGTGTTTTTTGGTTCATGCTCAGATTCCAGAATTAACAGAAAGACAGAAAGAATGAAATCTCTTGAACAGAAGGTCGTTTGGTTGTTTCCTTTTTTGACTGACTTCTAGCAAAGGGCCAAAGGACAAACTCAGATTTAGAGACATTAGTTGAAAGAGACTTGAGCCAGCCAGGTAAGATCGGAAATAAAATTCCTCAGAATTGGATCCCAGTAGGAGGAAACTAGTGTTAAGCAGCCAATTACAGAAGTTTTTTGTTGTGGTTGGTTTTTTTTTCAAATTACAAGCCTGATAAAAACTGTTGTTATGCATTTAAGAGCAAAATGCAGATAGCGTTGTAACTAGCTGAGCCCTCAAAGCGCTACAGATTTTCTCAGGAGAGCTACAGTTACTCCTGTGAATAACTGCGTTGGCTGGGGCTGCTCACACAGGTAACAGCTGTAGAAGGGAGGTGCTCGGCTGTTCCTCTGTCTGACTTTCCACTGTAACTGGGAGTGTGAAATGGGGAATCTTCCCCTCTGAGTGCATGAGAACTTTGCTGTTGGGCTTTGTGGGAGGGATGGATACGTCCCAAAGCATGTTTGTGTGGCTGTTGGAAGATGTTGGCTTAGTTTCTAGCAACACCAAAGTGGCAGTGCTTTGGATGTGTCACTTTGTGGCAGATTTAAGAGTTCTTAACCACAGGGTATTCAGCCTGTAATCCATCCCACTGATACCAGGCCTTGGGAGAAGGAGGATTCTCAGAATGGGATCCACTATAGCCAACCTGTTGGGAAGGGAGTCACCACTGCAGTCATGTGCCATCAGCTGGACCGAGCGCTCTATTTTTTGGGTACAGCTTGAGGGAGATGGTCATCTGCATTCATTCGTGACCCACAGTACAGAACGCTCTTTTGAAGAATATTATTTCTTTCAGAGATTAAAATTAAACCGTTGGGGAACTTTTATGTTACAGAAGGTCACTGGATGAATTACAGGATTGTCATAGCTGAAATCAGAAGTGGTGGTTTCCCTCCTTCCAGAGCCACGCTGCAGCTCCCTAGCTAGCTGGTGGGAGCATGTTCCCTCCATCTGTGCTCTCGCAGATCCCTGTAACCTGAACTACGTCCTTTTCCCAAGACTTGCCAAGAGCCATAAAACCAGGGCAATGTGAGTTTGACCCCCAGGTAAAGGAGGCTCTTTGCAACTCTTTTCCAACTTTTCCACTTCCCAAGTGTTTTATTAGTAGACTTCTATAAAGGGGGCATTGCCCCATCACTTTCCAGTGGCATTTTTAAACAGCACCAGCCACTCCTGCATTTAAAAGGAACCAGGCATTTTCTTTGTTAGTCATGGAGTTTGGGGAGTGTTAGATCTCTACATTTCACCTAACGCTGTAGTTCCACAGCAGGTTAAATTGGCATAAGCTTGTGCTACCGTTGAAAGAGCTATTCCTACCCTTTGGCAGAGACATGTCTAGAGAGAAATATCCCAGGTTGTGCTGGCTTGAAACACAGTGCAGATCTATATAAAATGCCTAAAGGCTAGACCAGTGTATAGCTTGCTGGGTTGGTACCTCTGCTATCCATGTGGCAGGCATGATAATACTGCCTTTATCCCACCCCGTCCTGGCTGGAGTCTCATAAAGGGCCTGGACTTGCACAGACTCCTACAGCAGCTAGCTCAAGAGAGCTCCACAGTGTCTGGTTGCTTACCACTGCTAGAATACCATTAAAACTGCGTGGATTTTGATATGAAATGGGACCTGCAGAGGAAGAAAAGCGGGGTTAGATCAATAATACTACATGCAATGAGTCTTAAGACTACATCTTAACTGTGCCATGGTTTTGCTAAGGACATACTGGAGATAGGCCATGGAAAGCAACCTTACTTGACCTTGCTCCTGCCCTGACCCAGGGGTGTTCTGGAGCCAGTCTGATGTGATTCAGGGTAGTCTCAGGCTGTGCAAGGTTTATTTGGGGATGAGGTGTGATCTCTGGATGAGACCTCTGGGCCACAGAAAACCGGGTGTGCTTCTTATCCAGACATGGTAACAAATAGGAAAGATCGTCGGCTGCTTTGCTACTGCAGTTTTTCAGCCTGTTTATTATAGCATCAGTGTAGTAGTGATGAGAGCACTGGGGAAAAGGTGAAGGTTGACAAGATAACTGAAGGAAGGTGCCGCCACCACCAATTGCACTACAGTTTTTTAGACTCTGAAAAAAGCAATTAGGTTTTCTTGTCATCTGCTACTCATATATTATTTCATATACGAAAAGTATTTCCATCAGAGAAGGGGGTGAATTTAGCACAAGTTAAGCAGCTGTAGGAAAACAAAATCCCAGTTGCCCAGTTTTTATGAATACGGGATTTCTAATACATTCTGCTTGCATAAGACTGGAGTGTTTAGATCCATGCATCCTTTTGTCTCACTTCAGTCACAAAAGGGAAAATACCTGCCCACGTATATTGCTCTTCCTTTTTTTCCTATCAAATATTGCTTTGGAGAATATAAATTTAATTTTTAAAAAATGTTTTTCTTTAGAATTATTTTTAGAATGAGAGCATTTCTTCCACTCAGTGTAAAATTACTGAGCTCTAATTTGCTCTGCATTGCACTTTATATATTTTTTCACTTGTTGCGCCATGTATTTCTGATACAGAAAACAATAAAGGTTTTGTTAATCTAGTTTTAACTATAAATTAACCATGAAATTAAGGATGTTTTTATAAAAATGGAAGTTCCATAAAATACAGTAAATAAACTATTTAGGCCAGATACACTTTTTATGATAAATTGAGAAGTAATACAGCTTCTGAAATGATTTAGCATTTGGTAAATTCAGTACTTTAATGGATATCATGGTTTAAATTGGAATATGAATAAGCAGGAGATAAAGTTCTAGACATTGGATTTGTGCATATGCAAAACCTGTGTTAGTTCCGTTGATACGGGTCTCAAAAAATTTGCCTGATCTAGTTTAAAGTATAAAACAATTTAATAAACCAGGTTAAACTGAAATGAGCTCACAGAAAAGTTGGAATCATTTTAGCTTAATTACCAAAGAGAGCTGGTTTTCAGTCTGTTACTGCAATGCTGTGTAGTGGGCAGGCCCAGAAGCCCCTTGTCTCGGGAGGGGCTGAACTCACGCAGGTACAAGACACCACCAGAAGCTGTATGCGAGAATATATTTTTCTGCTTTAAACAGTAGCTGTCCAAACTCTGATGCTTACAGGCCCACTTCCAGGTTGACAGTGGTATTTCCTGCTTTCATCCTCTCTCTTCATCCTCACTTATTTTGGGAACTGGTGTCCTAAAGGCAATCTTTTTGTTCCTAAGTGAGCTAATGAGGAACTCGTCTTCCCTCTGGTTTTGGTGTTAAACTTACAACTCTAATACTACTGCCTGTAGTTTAGCTTACGAATTTTTAGAGGCCAGTTTCAATGCTTTAAAGAGAACAGCTACTCTACCCCAGCACAGAATCCCTTCAAATCTTGTGGAGTATATTGAAAAATAAAGACTTTATTACTTCTGCTTTGTCCAAACTCTTTATTCCAAATCACACCTAGAAAAGTGGAAGTCTGCACTGACAGGAACACCAAGCACAGGGTGGTAAAGGGCAGGTGGAGACCAAGCAATGGCAACGCTCTCGTTTCCTTCCCAGGGTGAGTCCTTCCTGGGCTTCCTGCTCAGCATGTGTGCACAGACCATGCACAGCTCGCAAGTTCTCGGAACCCTGATGTGAAATCCCTGCAAAAGCACTTTGTCAGCCACCTCCCAGAGTCCCCAGGTCCTTTGAAGAGAATTTCATTTCTACATCCGTAGGTAAAAGCTAACTGCTGCGCCTATAGCATGAGGACAGTCTTACCTTGAGCTGCAAATGTATCATCCCTCCGTTTTTAATCAAGCTAGTTTTGCCTGCAAAAGATGCACAGGGTCCGGATATTTCAGCATGCTGTCAAGCTGAGGTGTCCTTTCAGGAGTCCCTGGCATGTGGCAGGCCTGCACCCGTGGCGTGCAAGCTCCCTGCTTAATATTGGTTAGTACCGTGATGCCTGTGCTGAAAAGAAAACCTAGATTAATCTTACCTTCACATCCCGCCACAAAGAGAGGTCTGTGCAGCACTGTTCAGCTCTTGCAGTTGTGAAAAAGTTAAGCTTAAAACCCTTGCACGAAGCACGGGGTGTCTCTGAAAACTCATTTTGTGTTTGGCAGAGGAGCAGGAGCACCGACAGGCCGGCTCGAGTGGTGAGCCGTCAGGCAGCACAAATAACAGTTCTGTTGCCCTGCTACTTTCTGTATGTTCATGTATATTTGAAGGAAGGCTTAGAAGAGAACACTCGTGCATGTAGATGATACTCATCTGCAATCTGATTTGTTCTGCCCTCAGGGCAGTCCGGGGGCCCCCACAGCACTTTCGCATAAGGAACTTCCACTGCCAGTGACTTGCACAGAGCAAAAAACCGTTTCTTATCAGAATCAGGTGCTTTTTCTTTTCTTTTGCTTAAGATAAACACAGAACAACAAAATGCCACCATGCAGACCTTTGTTAAACTCCGTTTGTGTCCCTGGACCGCTGGCAGCTGGGGAGATGGCCAGAATTCAGAGTACCTGGGCCATAACTCATCAAAAGGCCTCTGCAATCTATTGCCACTGAAAACGTTTTAGTGCCACATCAAAAATATACACGATTGGGCTCTCCAAAATTCCTCTAAGAATTCTGCTGTTATTTAATATGAAAAAAGTGTTCAAATCTTTGTGTCTACATCCGAGTCAATTCTGCCTCCTGAACCATATGTAGGAGGCCGTTCTCAGCACAAGTCATGATGTTCCAAACATTTCAAATATTTTCCTTAAAAACATTTCCTAAATTAGGGAAGTGTATATTAATGCTTAAAAGTCTATGAAAATAATTGAGTTAAAGTGGTAAGAATTATATGCTTGAACTTTAAAGAAAGACTACTGAATTACTAATTTGCTAAGCACGAGCTGCTGAGTTTGTTAATGCACGAAACCAGCTTTGGACAGAGTAACTTCTTCTAAAAATCAAGAAGGAATATTTTTTCTCAAGTAATTCAGGTAATGAATAGTTTGTTTCTGGGTCTTAGAGTAAGCAAATCTCATCCTCTTGCACTTTGGCTATTCATTGCTTGTATGGAAAAACATCTTTTCTGCTTTTTCGTTTCCCAGCGAATGATCAGTTCACTAGCTACAGGCAATGTTTCTTCACTGAGATTGCAAAACATGCTTTGATAAATTTGCTCTCCTCTCTGAATCCTGATTATCTGATTATTATATTTTTTCTAGCTTCAAAAATGCTGTTGTGCCATTTTCATAGATAGGGTTGAATAAAAATTGCAAGGAAGAATCTAAGTCATCTAGTAAGTGCATGAACCACTTTTTTTCCTAAGTAAAAGTTAAGAACATGAAGAAACATTAAGGGGAAGTATCATGAACAAAGTCAATTGACTGCTGAATTAAATATTTATAGAACATACTGATTAGTGAAAAGCAGCGATCTTTGTTAAATTTAGTAGCAAACCACTGTGTTTTAGGAAGCATTGCAAGTGAGAAAGAAATTTTTCTTCAGAAAAAGCACAAATGGTAACAAAGATTAAAACAGGTCATTTAAACCTGGGTTGCCCATCCTGCTTGGTATGTTCCTGCTGTATGTTCAGGGATGCTCAGGACAATAGACATTCCTCATGGGAAGCAGCTAGTTTCCAAAGTGTTAACTGAAATCAAAGCAAAAGTGAGCAAATTCATAGAATTTTCTAAATACTAGCTCAACTATTGCCAAAAAAAAGAAAAAAGCACTACTCACAATGGAACTAGAATTAAAGGAATATTTTGAATATTATACATCAGTACAGAAAAAAAAAAAACAGTGTTTCATTGAAAACCTACTTTAAATTATCTGAAAAAAGCAAAAAGGAAAAGAAGCGAATTCTTTATTTGGGAAATGCCATTCAGCTACCGTTAAGTCCCAGACTCGGTGCTTAACTGGTCTCCTGTAGCTTTGTCAGGTCGTGTTTTTGTTGAAAGCAGATGGTGATTAAGCCACGTAGCAAAGAACCTTCCTTAGATCGGTGTAAATGAATGTATACATACAAACTATGCATCTTCATACAGCTGCAAACTCTATCTTGAATAATTCAACCTTCTCCCCTAGGTTAGCAACCCCCAAACTTGAGGAGCAGAAGGTGCTGCCATCTCCTTTAGCATATATTGTCTCCTGTCTTGCTTCTGCTCTCCAAAAACCCAAGATACAGGACAGAGGAGCGTGGAGCTGTAGAGCCCCGGCGCAGAGTGGCCAGGGGGGCTGTGTCACCTGGCACACTCCGGGGAACCAGTCTGGACTCCCAGGCCCAGCATGGTTGAGCAGAGGGACGTGATACCTGTGCTTGCTCAGCCAGAGCTGCTGCTGCTCCAGCCAGCAGCTCTTGTGCTTTTGCTCAGTGTCTTACACGCTTGGGCAGCAGAGCAGGACCAGCACATGGGGTCAGTAGGAGCTTGGAGTGACACTAGAACAACCTATGCCAAGGAGGAGGCCGCTGCAAATTGAGCTTCCTCCCCTCTGGAGGACATTTTCAGCCACTCTACTGGCCAGGTTTTGTTCTTACCACCACTTCTCCACAGTGCTCTGCAGCACACCATTTAGGAGGCACGGACAGCTCCTTAGGGGCTGTGGTCTCACTGCTTAGACCTCCTGCCCCAGATGATCCATTGCTCAAAACACACAATCCTTCATCCTAATCGTTGACTGGACTTCAGGGCTGGGGTGTGTAAGAGGCAAACGATCAGACCTTGTTTTTAGTGTGTCATCTGTTGGAAGGAAAGATGAAAAACATATGTCTTGTTCTTGTAGCTGGTGTAATTAAATGAAGGAAAGATACTGCATGCATGTTCTTTCTTAAATTTTGAGTTGTTGCTGTAATATACATCAGCCCAGTCTCGTCAGTCAGTGAAGTGTGTTTCTTACAGTTTTATCCTACAGGAAGTAAGACCAAAAAAATAGAATAATTAAGAATATCCTCGCTTTAGAGTAAAGCAAGCCTGGACTCAATGACAAAGAAAGATTTTGGTTTTATTCAAAACTATTTAAATATTTGATACCAGTATGAAGGCAGTAGTATTCTTATCTATCCAGAGATGTGTACTCATATAGGTTATGTTTAGTTGAAAAATATTTTTGCAGTATGTATTTGTATTTGATGGGCTAAGACCTCTAATTTTATATTCTTTACAAGAACGAGTGTGGAAATTATGTTTTCCTTTCGTTTCCTTTCTCCATTCTTGAGCTACCAGCTCGTGCTAGTTGTCTGTTTGCATAAAGAATATTTCCACAACTTCAGAGGTGTTTGGTTTGTTGGGTTTTTTAAACATTGTCCTTTAAAAATTGCTTTTTGTATGTTGCTCAATAGAAAATCATATTCCTTACCAGGGCCCCTACAACGTGATCCACAGAACCCAGTGAGTTGACAAACATGCTTGAGGACAGGTCTTCAGTGGTTATCAGCTGCCATATCTCCCATAGCTTGACTGTTTCTATCAGCGGACGACCTGTCCCCAGGAGGGTTCTGCAGAGGCAGCTGTAGGGCCACTCAGCGTGGTTGGGGCAAAAGGCTCTCCGGAGCTCCTGGGATGCTCCTGGGAGCTCCAGGAGCTCCTGGGATGTGGCCGGTAACAGCGGCAGAAAGACACGGCTGCATTTCTCTGCAACCTGCAACTGACCTGTGGGCCTGGCGCAGCTCCAGCCGCGGTCCCTCAAACACAACTCTGACCGCAGCCCTCAGTCCTTTGCTGTCACTTACTATCACAAAGTTAGCTTTTTAACATGAGAAAGAGCTTCCAACTCTGGCACTAATGGAAATACTGAATACTTTTAATATATATATATTTGGAAAGTATTTGAAAAAAGTGTTTTGTCCTTTTTTATACAACTTTTAGCCAAATAGAAGTATTCTGTTTATTACTTCTGTGGATACCTGTCCACATGTAAATAAACTCATATATTCAGGTACATGAACCTGAAGAAAAGAAATAGCAAAGACTGTTTGCTGGCTATGCGCTTTGCTAGCTGGTCCTTCCTTTGTACATAAGAGGTAACTGTTTAAATGTTGGGTGGGGTTTTTTTAATTTAATTGTTATTCCTCTAAAGAACAAAGAAGAAAAACATTTTGACTTTGTTTTCTCTTTTCTGAGTTAATACAAAGATTTTCTAACTTTTTACTGCAGAAATGGATAAATACCTGGTGCTATGTGAACTTGAGTCAAACTGGCCATAGCAGACACACCAGTTAGAATGCACTTTTCCTGTGGCACACTGTATTTTCTCAGAAGGGACTTTCAAAGGACCATCAGATGTTTACATGTCTTCTTGTTGCCCCAAATAGTTTTGAATATTGAAATAACTCCCCAAAATAGAGAAAGTCATGATCCGTAACTGATGCAATGAACCTTTATGTTTAGGTATCTACAACAGGTTTGTACAAATACCATTTTAGAGATAGTTGAAATCTTGGGCTTTCATACTTTGTAATGCTTTGATGTGACAATAATGATGCTGTTGCTATCTAGTCTAACGTCATTGTAGACCTGTAACTTCCTGTTTATGGTTATGTCATGAATTGCACTGGCTTGAATTCAGCCAAATACTGACTGTTCAGCTGAAATATTCCGACTGTTATGATGTCCACAAAACATTAATTAAATGCACTTGTATCTGACTACTGCAGAGTATGTCAAGTTATTCATGTAATAAAGCCCTTGTGTATAACTTTTGCTACTTATTTGTGTGAACTTCAGTTCTTTTACAGCCGTGAATGTCAGCACACCAGCCAAGGGCCAGCTCAAGTCAGCAATAGCCTTTGCCTCCACTTCATTACAAACAGGACTGAATTCCTTCCCTTCCATCAGAGGGCAGATATTTAGACACCATAACATGAGCTAAGACACATGGGAGAGGAGTGTGGCCCTGTGAATTTTAGTGCAAGCCTTTAGCTGGTGACTGGTTTCCCGCTTCCAGGCTCATGTTATAAAAACTGGCCTTTGGGATGCATTAAGCCAGCAACACTACTTCTGTCCTGCTTCCACCCAGTAGCGGAGGAGGAGAGCCCCTGCGTGGAAGGAGGAGCACTCCTGTCAGGCAAAGCTTCCTTTGAGCAGGATGTGCCTGTCTCATGGTAAAGCCAACGAAGCTACTGCTTTAAACTTGCAAGTTGGAGAGAAACTGGGAACTGGTTTCTTAAAAAAAGTATAAACTGTCGAAGTTCTCAGCTCCCCTCCTAGCTTTGTTAGGTCGTATTTAGATTTTCCTTTGGCTAATGCATTCCTACCCACTGCTGCAAAGCCACCTCCAATATAAATAGAAAGACTATTAAATTTAATGAGCGGTTGTATCACTCTTGTTCTGTTCAAATTTTCTTCCCTTCAGGCAACACCTCCTCACCACACGTGCACACTAGGTCATCCATCTCCAGTAAAGAAGAGCTCTAAACTCATCTGTTCTCTAAGCCAGAGGCAAAACAGCTCTGGCAAAGAGATCCTGCCCTGCTGCCCAACAACAGGTATCTTCACCAACAGGCTTCCCCAGACAGTTCCTTCCCAAGCATGGGGGTAATCCCACAGACACCAACGCTGCTGGAGTGAGCCACGCTCCTGGGACCTTCTCTTGGAGTAGCCTTGTCTTCACAGCCCACTCCTGCCAGGCAGGTACCTGGAGCTGTCGGACTTGCATCATCAGAGTAGGTAATCCTATAGCCGATTCCTCTAGATATAAAAAGGCTGGGATTTGAAGTCACATAATTAGCAAGGAACCATTTTAGTGGTATTTCAGATTAAATTCCACTAATTAAATGCCACTTTAAGAAATAATAATCTCTGCTGTAATTGGTATTTCTGAAGACAGGCAGGCGGACCATTACCGTTCTCTTTATGCAAACATGTTTTCTGCTTCTGCACATGAAAGAAAAGGGATTTCATTTTAGCCCAGAATTCAGTAGCTACATTCAACCCCCGCCACTCCTGCGCAGCCTTTGTCTCTTTTTGCGCCAGTTCTGAA
The DNA here is from genome assembly GCA_033124195.1 of Coracias cyanogaster. Lineage (NCBI taxonomy): Eukaryota > Metazoa > Chordata > Aves > Coraciiformes > Coraciidae > Coracias > Coracias cyanogaster. Next base: position 12,290 of record JAVSBS010024430.1, on the reverse strand, counting down.
CAGTTTTCAGAAGCCTTGGGTGCATTTGGTTTAGAAATATTTCACACCGTCATGTACTTCCTTTAGAAAATTTTGAGACAGAATGATTCCTTCTGTGCTGGCACCAAAAACTTCCTCTAACCTAATTTCTTTCAGCTAAAATAATTCACTAAATTCAAATTCGGGCTTCAAATACTTAGTTGCAAGAAAATATTTTTTGTTGAAATATCCTGTGTATTTTGTACTTCAAATGGTGCCATCATCTCATTTTATTCCACCACTTTTGAGACCTGTTCTCCAAATCTGGCATTACAGAATCATTGTGTTACAATCTTTATTCTTCTGTGAGGTCCTAGTGGAAACCTGCTGCACCAAAAGCAACATTTTACCAATGAAAATACCAGTTAGAGAACAATAACATTGTTCTGGTGCCCTTACGTTCAATTAACATTATTTGCTAGTTTATTTGCTTAAACTGCCAACTTTTTTCTCCCTCTCCCACCCACTCTTTTCTGTTATGCCAGGAAACATATTAACATTATAAAAATTGCCATATTGGTTTGAAGACTAAGCTACATTTCTCTTGTTAAATACTCATCGATCTCCGTGGTTGCCTACGAGCTTGTTGGGGTAGTATCTTGCCTTGCCCTCGATCCTCT
>JAVSBS010024428.1:27025-70686 GCA_033124195.1 Coracias cyanogaster | reverse complement strand
ACTGGAATGGGCTGCCCAGAGAGGTGGTGGAGGCCCCATCCCTGGAGTCATTCAAGGTCAGGCTTGATGGGGCTCTGGGCAATGTGACCTAGGTAGAGATGTCCCTACTTGTGAAAGGAGGGTGGACCAGATGACTTCTAGGGGTTCCTTCCAGCCTAGAACATTCTATGATTCTGTGATTCTTACAATGCCTTAAGCTTTTTCTTAGACATCAATTAAATAAAGTACTCATTTGTTAATATGAGGGAAATCAGTATTTTTCCAGGAGATCTTAAGCTGCTAATAAAATACAGACCAGTTAAATACAGGACCAAGGTGCATGCTCTTCAGGGAAAGGGTAATACACTGAAAAAGCCTTGAAAAGGTTTTGTCTTGGTATTTCTATCCATTCCCATGCACCCTTGTTCTTCACTTCCAAACTGTGCTCTTGAGTTTGGGGTCAGAAAAGTGTTTTATTTTATGAGACGAGGGAAGTAAGAGAACTGTAAAATTATCTAAGGCGTTAAAGCAGCTAAAGCAGATTAAAAGCTTCAAATGCCATAAGCTGCTTTCAATGCCTTCGATGAGTTTAAAGGAGGAAGGGGAAGGAAAAAAAAACACCACACAGAAAAAGAAAGAACATTGTCAAGGAAAACATGTAGTCTTGGTGATACATACTGAATCAGGAGGCATATCTGACATAAGTTTTCAAAGAAGACAATTGGAACATTTGGGTGCAAACACGAAAACTCAAAATAAGCTTTCAGGAAGATATACACACTGGTGATTTGGACTTGAAGTCATCATTTAGAGTACAGTTTACCCTTGGATGATAGATGGTTACAGACCTGGACTAGATTTGATCAGTTGTTTCTAAAAGTGTGACTGAAGATAGAGAGGTGGAGAGAAGCAGAACAGGCCATCAAATACAATAATAGAATGGCTGCAAGCATTAGCATGTACAGCAAAGCACCTCAAAGCACAAATAACAAAATAAAGCTGACCTATGGACCATCCAATGTAAGATCTTTCTACACTGACATAAATTGATCTTTAACCATAATGTTACTGATCTTCCAAATGGAGTACAGCATAGACAGAGCTGCCCTTGGAAAGGTGTTTGCTTGAATTATCACATTTATATTAAACTGTCTTCACTAACATTCTAAGTTTCACTGCTTTAGTTATTTTTCTCTTATCTTGATATATCTGGTCAATCTTGGCAAAAATACAAAAAATATTAACACCAGTAAGACTTGATTTAAGGTTAGAATAATTATAACCACAAGATGCATTTATTCCAAAATAATAGAGACTCCAGCTTTAGGAATCTACTCTGCATGTTATAACAGAGTTGCATTGATAGTCTCTATTTTATTTCTCCCCTCTTAGGGAAACACTGGAAGATTAAAACATTGAACAAATACAGTTGCACGGTTTTGCCCAACGTACAGCACAACTGCAGAAGACAGCCATCTTTCATAAAAAACTTAAACTTATGTTTAAGTCTCCAAGTTCAATGGTAACAAAAACAACACTTGATATATTCTTCTGTATCACTCTTACAGTTAGTCTAAACAAAGTCACATTATGGGACAACTCCCACCAATAAGTAAACAAAGTGATGCAGAACTCATCAGTCCACTGTCCACTTAAGAAGCCAAAAATCTATTCTACTCTAACAGTAATTCAGAGGAAAATAAGACAATTACATGAAATGTTTTTGGAATTTCAGCACAATTAGCCCATAAAAAAACTAGTTGTTTTTTTTAAAAAACACTGCCCAAGTTTTAGATTATGATGTAATGTTTTCCTAGCTAAGAAAATAATCATCTTTTTCCCTCTTATTTCTGCAGTTATTGCATATTGTTCATTGACTAGCTCCTCTGTGACCTTTTTTACTTAAAACATTTCCAGAGTCAAAGTACTCCAGGATCATTTCAAAGTCAAACCAGTGAAACGTAAAGTTATTTTTACACTTGTATTGAATTGTTCATTATCTATCTGACATTCTGAGAATAATTAAGGACACACAGAAAAGGTGATTTTTCCTAATTAGAACAATATCTGTACCATTTGTGGTGACTTCTAACAAACTTGAAACCAAAAACTGCTTCTTCAATTGAAAAAGTTGTTTTCTCTACCTGAAATAAGACATAGTACTGTATATAGTACAGACTGCTGTACTGAATCCATTTATATCGATAAAAACAGCATGAAAGCATTTCCCACTGAAAGGGAGAAAATGACTCAGAGAAAAATGCTAGAAAAAAGGGTATGCATAGATTAGACAAGGTCAATGCTAGGCAACCTGCTTTTTAATTCTATAAGCACAAATATTTACATACCTCAACAATCATAAGTGAAATCATTATTCATTACAATAAAATTATTACCATGAAGAATTACTATTTTTTCCACAATGAACTTTTTTCCAAGGGTAGTTCCAATGCAAATAAACCATTTCAACTCATATTTGAATGGAAGAACATAGAAAAAAAATGTCTTTTTATAGAGATATAGAAATTTGTTAAAATTGATGTCAACAGCATGACATTCACTGAATAGGTCTAAAGTAGAAAAGTAAACACAATTTTACCCTTTTAAAAATGCCATCACAGCTTTAGCTTTTTTTATCAGGTAAAAAACATGGAAAGAAGTATATCACTGTCTTATTTATCCACTTCCCATTTCAAATACCTTTAAAATGCCACAGTTTAAGCTGTGTTTTTCTAGTAATTCTTAAATTTTTTGCTTCTTAATTCTTAATTTTTATTACTGCCACCCAATGCAGTCCACTGATAGGAAATGTAACTATGTGGACATCAATAGGCAATGCTCACTAGTGGGGGTTCAGATGGATTTTACTATTGATAAACTGTGTGCCCTAGATAACAGAAACCCTACCCTCTCTGCAACTATTCCACAGTTTCTACCAAAACACATAGTTATTGCCATTCCTGGAACTACATTATCTCTTGAGAGAACCTGATTCACATCAGTGCTGATGGCTCACAACACTAGCCATTATGGATGTCATCTTCTCATGCAGCAATGATGTCTGGTTTGTGTGGCACCACTTCACCCATTGTTTAGAAAGCTCTGCTTCAGAAAACCAAAGAAACATTTGAGAAAATGGCTGCAATTACAACACAAAAATATTATAAAATCTATTTAAAGAAAAAAAATCCAGAGCTTTCAGCTTCATGTCTTTTCCCCCACTCTACTGCTCAATCATTAGCATATTCATATTTTCTGGATCGTGCTATCAAAATCTACATAACAGAGATGAACTCCCTCACACAGCAAATACGTGTGAACATCTCTTAGCAACAACCGGTCATGAGCCAGCAAGGAAACTTAACAGTGATCCCACTTAAAACATCCCACTTATGCATACCAAATTATAATGCTATCAGTAAAAATCCAAACTGTTCACTAAAGCAGCATGCTCTTGAATGCTTGAAATTAAATCTTGCCCACAGAAGCCAGACACCAGAAGGAGCTGTGCTTTGTCCTTGACAGCTATTCCAAGAACACTTGTAAGGGAACAGTTAATGTGTATGCTCCTGTCAAACTGTTCCAGTTCAAAAATCTTTCACATTCAGGTACTGCTTAAAATTCACTACACACAATGTGCCTATATTGCATCGTCAGAGAAATAAAGGAAGCAAAAGAGGGAAACCACTAGCAGTTTTCTGTGTTAAACACATAGAAAAGTAATTTTGCCAGACTAATATAGGTACCAGCCACTGCAGAATCATACTTCCCAACTGGCTTCTATAAAGATGCCTGAAAAATAAGAGCAAGCTTGATGCCAGCAGCCTCCTAATTGCACATGTGATAGCAAGGGTAACTATCACAATGATATTAAGTTTGTTAAGTCAGGCCAATGTCATGCATTCTTCCAACTGAATAGAGGGCTCCAGAAAAGAAAAAAAAAGTATGTCATCTCTAAGTAAGCATGGGCTTTTCTCTCACCCCGTTCTGCCCAATAAGGCCTCTATGGGTAATCAGAGAAACGCCTAGAGATGTCAGCATGAAGACTTCATTGCTATGATGGACACTCATGCCTCAAGTAAGGTAATCCTATAAAAAGTAAGGTTACACTTATATGAGTATAGATGGATTTAGTGCATCATTTCATGCACACATTTTTTCCAATTATTTTATGCACACAAGTTTCATTTTACTGTCGGCTATAGAATATGCTCAGCTTTATGTAGCATACTTCTCAAAGGGCTGCTATATATTAGGTCAACGACAATTAAGTATTCACAAATCTATTTGGGGTAGGTGGGAAGAGAACACAGCCATTTTAAGGATAAATCTAGAAAAGCTAAGTGAACTAGTTCAGAAAATTGGATAAAAATAAAGCCTGACCTGACTCTCTGTGCAATATGCAGACCACACACAAGAGGAGATGGACCAGAATTAACTTCACAAAAGTAAACTTTTCCCAAGCAAGGTAATAAGTCAAATGCCACAGATGGTATGTTAAGGACAGGAAAGATGCAAATACAATGGGAAAGACAACAAAAATACAAGTAATACTTCCATTAAATTCAGTCCAATTTCTTGAAATGATTCTTTAATGCTGGCAGCAAGTTTCAGTTGATTGGAATGAAAGAGGTATACTAAGTGCTAGTTACCAAACTAACTGCTTGTTAGTAAAAAAGAGGCATAAAGATACCAAAAAATATTTTCAAGCTACTTTTTGAATAGAACTTTCAACTCAAACAAATGTAGCTACTCATTCTCAGAGAAAGTCATCTTTACTCCAAATAATGTGTTACAGTTTCTAGAAAAATCCACTACGTACTTCAGCATAGCAGTTAGTGCTTATATTAGGTGGTAAAACTAAAAACATCTCAGCTCATTACATTTTTCTATAACATATAACTTCTTCTGAACATCTTCTCTCATATTTTTGTCATCTTTTATTTGACTTTATGGGAAAAACAGATATGCATTTTTCATCTTGAATTCTTCAATACACACAGACTTGTTTGAATTACAATAGTTTCACTGAAAACTATATTGCCATTCAGCTAGCTGTGACAGAAATAACTGAATTACTATCTAGGGGAAGCAGCCCTCCGCTAAAGTTAAGACCATTATCTCTGCCAGATACTTTATTCAAAATCATCCAGCTTCAGCGTGGGTTGTACAGCTTCATCACTTTTTTTGTACTAGCATACCTCATACCAAGTAAAAAGGAAATTATGCTTAAATACCAGTACAAAATGATCAAAATGTTTAGTAGCTTATCCGTTTAATCCTTTCATATTCATTTTAAGCATATACCGTTAAAAAAGTCTCTGAAACTAAACAGTAGTTCTAAAACTATTACTTGGTAGGTTTTGACACCTGTTACCAGACACTGCACTGTTCAGAAACATTACAAACCATTCTCCACCTATTGAAAGACTACTTGTACATTACTCATAGGGCAGGAACTCAGAAGTCCTCAGCTGATTTCTCATTGACAGCTTCAGCAAAATTGTTTGCCAACTATTCAGAAAGGACAGTTATTGTCCAGATGTGATTTTATGAAGCCATATATCAAGAAGCTCGGAGGAGTTTCAATGAAGTGCTCTAATAAACTCATGGGTATTTAATGAGTTATGTGCAAACTCTGAACAGCTTAAGATAAAGCAATAACTGTACATTGAATAGCAAAAAACAACTAAGTATAGCTACATATAAAAGCTATATATTGCTTCAACCACCTTAATAATTACTAAAGAAAACTGAATTAAAACGATGTTTCTTTCTGATCTAAATTTTTTTGTTGTTAGGTCATCCTGCCAGTTCCCATGAATCCTAACAGACAATTACAAAAATCTGAGATAAAGCATAGCATGAGGGTTTATTTTACTGCAATCCCTTGCACGAAACTTTGCAAATTGAGTTTTTTGCTTTACTAAGGCAGAATTATATTTTTATCTTTTAAGCATGTCTAAGACTGAGAGGAGTCTAAGTGAAGCCAGCATACAAAGCATGCTAATGTTTCCCAGGGATAATGAAGCCTGTTAAAGTGTGGTGTTGGGCAATACCTTGGGGCACTGTCATGTCAAATCAGGCTTTAAGAATTCAGGAGGCATATGCTTCCTACCTAGCTGCAAGAGCAAGGTAGAGGCTTGGTATCACTAAGTTTGGACTTGTGGGATGAGAGTGCCCCTCAAAAGGAGTCAGTAGTGCAGGGGGCTCATAGTTTCAAATGCCTCCCAGATCATCCCACAGTCAAACCAGGACATTTGTTGTGAGAGATGTAGGAAGTATCCCTCAAAATAAATAAATAAAATTAACAAACACTGACAGAATGGCACTAGGAATTCTCCATCTATATTGCATCTTATGATTCATTTTATGTCCACACAAAACAAAGAAAATAAGCATGTTCTTTTTCTGAATTATGATGGTCCATTTTTGTGACATGAAGCTACATTAGCAGCAGTCCTGTGAAGACAGACATTTGCATGGAAGGCTGAGCAAAGACTGACTTAGAGTGAATATATAATGTATCTGCTGATGAGGTATTTTGGGGATCACTAGAAATAACACCACAGACTCACGTTGATCACTACCGGTACAGCGTTCTACAAGACCTCAGAGAGCTTCTCACCTGAAGTCTGTCATAATGCCAAGAGTATTAAATACAAATTGGAAGATAAAATATACAAAAGGAAAGCAGGTTAAACCCAGAGGGATACTTTCAGATAAAAATCCCTTAACAATATTCTAAACTAATAAAATTCTGCAATTAGTTTAGTCTGTTCTAAACACTTAAAAACATTCAAGATGCATAATATAATAGAATGTAGTCTGATACTAAGGCAGAAGCTATGCTCTTCTAATTATGCATGCCATTTGTTGTTATGCAGCTGAACCAACTCAAAGTTCTGCACTAGCCCTCATATTGCAGCCCCTTTTACACAGAAAATTGCCAGCTTGAGTATACTCCCACATGGTAACAAGCATGCCATGAAATGACTGTGAATCACAGATGGTGCCAGCAGAGATCTATCCATTCTCATCTTTAGTCATTCTGCAGGCAGGGAAATGCATTGGCTGCAGAGTATCCACCTCCTGGAGCTTCAACAGCAGCTCTACTCCATCTTACCACAATCAGCTTACCTGCCTGGGCCTGCCTCTTTAGTCTGAATTCACATTCTGCATTCACTGCACACAAACCCTCCTGCGCTGCTGACACTGCAGCACTTAAAAACCTGCATATTAAGCCATTTAACCCCTGCCTTGCTCTGCAAACCAGTTCTCACTCACAGGTAAGCTCTATGCAGACATCAAGAGCTCAGTGCGACCCCTAATATTGCTCTAAACCTGGTAAAACTTCAGGTTTCCTACCATCTAATTATTTCTGTACATGGTATCTTTGTGGAACAGAGAAACCACTATATACAAAACTGAATCAGAAGTTTCATTCCCTAGAAGCGGTAGAATGAAATATTTCAGCATATCTAGCATTCAACATTTTTGAAGTAGCCATCTGATACTACGGAAGAAGAAACTACTAAACACACTTGATGCTGTTGCCATATGGTTCCATCTCTGCTTAAAAACCTCCGTACACTCCCAGAAGTCTGAAGTTAATTTGATAGTATGCTAGAGAAACAGAATTTATTGGTCTCTTGGCTGGCACCATTATGGTGAACATCCCATCCTTCCTTCCTTTTCATTAACTCCCTACACTTCCAAAGAAAGTCAGAAGCATTATTCTAGCCAACTAGAAATACTAGGTATCTTTAACAGAACAAATAGTCCCATGGCATTGAATAGTGGGAAGCGCTGGGTTAACATCATGGCTAAACAGGGGAAAAGGGAAAAACCTCTAAAAAATTTAACAAGCTCCGTGTAAGAGGCCAAGGACACATTGCTGAGACAACTGCAATACCTATATTACAGATCTCTGGCCACCAAAACCAACACTCGTAAGTGATGTGAGAAAGTAGAGTTCCTAACATGATGTGCCAGGGAAGCTTCCTTTGCTGAATCCCAGCAGGAAAGCAGCTTTGGTATCAGAGCCAGTGATCGGTACAGAACATAGCTGTACACGACAACTGTATCTGCTTTATTGTTTTGCCCATGAATTATGCCAATGTCCTAGAAGGCAACTCCATTTTTTGCAAATAGCATGCGTATCACCTAACATTGTTCATGCAGATCATGAAGCCTAAAATTTTAAAATAAGCTAAAAATTACCTCGTTTCTCTTTCAATTCTCTAACCACAACATACACTGAGTAAGGTGAAGTCATGCATGTACAGTATTGCACCTTGCACATCCCCTGAGCAGTTTGTACTGCAGTATGCAAAGAAACACAAAAAAAACCCACACCAAGATGAGCAAAAAAAAAACAGGATAGAGAGGCAGCAACTCAATGTCAAAAGATCTGTCTGTGGTGCCATAAAAACAAGATAATTATATTTATTGCTGGAGTGGGTTCAGGATGTAATCTACTGTCCATGACCATTGTTTGCAGAGCTTGCAGACAGCTTAAAATTGGCATCTATTCTCAACCACAGAGTAAATATCAAGTTATTTCAGAAATAGTTAAAACTAAGTCAACGACTAAAAATCTTTGACCATTTCACATTTTCCTATGTAACTTGAAATAATAAAATCACTTCTAACTTCTCTCCCTTTACTAAATAGGTCTATCCTATCAAGACACTAGATGTGCAGGCTATTTCTTGTACTCCTTCCTGCTCCGTGGCCTAAACTGAGAAACACTTTCTGCTGCTTTACCTAGAGCCAGCAAAAGCACTGTTAGATGTAGAAATAAGTCATCAGATGCAGTCACTGGTGTATACACCAGATCTAGACATGGTCTTCCCTGAGCAGCTAGAATGCTTGAATAAAACAAATAAAACCAGCCGCTACCAGATGGTTTTGGGGAGAATTTGATATTTACTAGTTGCTACTTAATATTTACTAAGAATTCTAAATATTTGGCCTTTTGGTGAAGGTTTTAATTTATTTTAAATAAAGGAAGGGATGAAAAGTTAACTATTTCACCCACTACTGTCTCATTATAAGACAAGCTAGGGCAAAACCCATCTTTCAGGAGAATTTAAAGAGAGCTTTTCACTCTTCTTAAATCAAAATTAGGCCTTTTATCCTGGATCTTTCACATTCTCAACCAATGTCTTAGAGTTCTGTTGCATTGTATCACAAAAGGGAATAGAAACACAGTACACAAAAAAGAAGATGCCATTATAAAAACCTACCAACTTCTGCCCACTCAATTTGTAACAGACAGGGTGTTAAGGAAAAAAAAAAAAAAAAAGGTGGTTCACACAAGCTTCAGTCTTCAAGCTACTAGTGAAGAATAACCAAGATCAAGCAAATAAGAAAAAATCAGAGTCGAATTTACATCTCTGAGCAGCATAACAGTTATGTAGCCCAAGAGCCCACACCATTCATTTGGACATGTGAAATACCCTGTGGAGAGGTTTGAGTTTTAAAGCAGCTCTCTCAGAGTCAGGGATGAAGTGCATGATAAACCAACTTGTCAGGAATCCTTTTACAGCTATTCCAACTGAAATAAGTAGCATTCTCAAGGAACAGCAAAAGAAAAATAGTTGTGCCTGATATGCTTTGTCTCTAAGCCAGAAGAAACTAGTCTGAAAAGTCTATTCACAATCTTTAAGAGATATATTAATACAAGGGGACAGGGAAAGATTCCTTGTAACTGCCAGGAACTAACTACACTTGAAAGAAAAACAATTATTTACAGAAGAAAAAGAAAGGCCAACAGTAAGAACTGATATAATTGACATTCCTATATTGCCCCAAGGGGGAAGATACAACATCTTTTCCTGAAAGCGTTTCAGAGCATGCTATTTAATAAAACAAAAATTCTGACTCTTTCACTTAACAGAACAAAATACATTCCAAACATAATATGAACCTGAGGAGGACATTTTTTTTAGAGACCATAGCCTGCTTTTTCTATTATGTGAATAAGCCGCCCTTCAGCATCTTACACATAATTAGCCTTTGCTGTGAGATACAACATTTTGATATGAAGTTTCCTGTTTCAGTTAAATTCAGTAGAATTACCCAGGTGAGGAATGATGGCTTAGTCAACAACTAAGGTATTGACAAATAGTTTCTGTTGATAATGATAACAAAAGAATAAGCACTAGCAAGAAACTGAACATTTCAGGAAATTACTATACTGCTAAACAAAACTGCAGGCAAAAGGCAAACTTCTGGCCTTGGATATATATAGGTCTCCCTCTGAAATCAATATCAGCCACTTGTATGGATTTAAAATGAAATCTGGTGCTGGCAGAAAACCACCCTTTAAGCTACCACCCATTTCCGCAAAAACTGCACTGGGAAAACTCTAGGTTAGAGTAGATTTATAAATTAAGATACAGCTCGTAATCAACACTAACGACTCCTCTTTACTTAGTAACACCATTATAGTATTTGATGATAACTCCACTCTGGCCCCTAAAAGGTCATTTAATTGGAGGAGCTGGGAGAGATGAAAAGAGGACACTGAGCACCAAGCCCAGGCACTGGTTCTCATTTAATCCCCAACACACGTGACCCCACTGCTCACACAACACACCACAAACTCTGTTGCACCTCTGCACAGGCAAATTTTTTAGACCATGCTGGATGTACTCTCACCTCTGAAATCTATAACCACCCTTTCTCCATCTTCATCTGAACAGCCAGGACAGGTTTTAATTTGGAGAGGAAGAATTATGGCTTTTTTCCTGTTTTGAGATAATCTCTACCCACACGTTTACAAGATGACTGGTTACACCAAACCATGCTGGATTTCAAACTACCAACATATTTTATCTTCCCATGCTGAGGGCTCTCCTGCAGACAACCTGTATATCTTTAAACGTTTCCTAAATGCTTTAGTTTTACAGAGTATTTTTGTTACACATTAAACACACACCACTTGTTTCCAGGAAAGGGAAGAAAAATATCAAACAAATATTAGGTAGCAACTACTGTGCAGACAGTAAAGATCCAAAGTAGATTTTTATTCTTACCAACTAGAATTGATTAAACAACAGATGTTTACTGTACGAATAAACTTCCTTATGTCAAGACATTGAGAAGTGACGTACCTAACTCTTGTAACTGCTAAGCAAAAGGCTTGCTCACACCAAGCAGTAGTTAGTAACTAGTTGATGGAGATGCAGTCTATAAACTGGACAGTGTGTAGGAAACTATATGGTATGGTGATGATACATATTAAAGTGTTTACATGGTTAAAAGCTGAGGAAGATATACTCTTCAAATACAAAGGCTAAAGACTTCACCCTTACTCTTAGAAGTTTTATTTTCAGTATTATTTCAGTAAAGAACTGGAAATTCTAACTGCTATGAATTAAAATGAGCTTACATGGATACACACAGTATAAAGGAAGATATTTTGCAATTATAAGTTTCTACTGTTATATAATAAACATGTCAGTAATTTATTAACTTACAAAGATCAACTTCTTTTCTTAGCCAACAATCCTGAAGTTCTGTAAACTTGAAGCTTTACTGTTAATAGGCTTTTCTTCATCATGCTCTTCAGAACCCAGAAGAGCAGAAAATTCTCCAAATGGTCATACAGCCCAAGGTGAGGAAAAGATATCTGAAGTAACCAGAGCTCAAGTTATATTTCACTGAAATGGCCTTCCCCAGTTTTTAATCCAGCCTTTTATTTATGGCTAGAAACCAAAGGACTCTAGGTTTATTGGATTTTTTCCCATCAATTAAAAAGAACCTTTCTATAAATCCTCCCTACTTTATATTTTTCTGGCCAGCCTAGAATTTCCTTCTATCCCATTTATTACCTTATGCTATTTCTTCCCTTTTCTGCATCATCCCCTTTCCCTTCCAGCAGGTTAGCTTTCGGAGGACCACTGCAGCAGCTGTATTTTCCAGTCTCTTCTCCTCTTCCCTCTCATTTTTCTGACAACACTGTATTTTACCATTGTAATTTCACATCTGGGCTACTACAGCATGATTTCATAGAATCATAGAATGGTTTGGGTTGGAAGGGACGTCAAAGATCATCTAGTTCCAACCCCTCTGCCATGGCAGGGACAACTCCTGCTAGACATGGTTACTCAAGGCCCCATCCAATCAGGCCTTGAACACCTCCAATGACGGAACATCCACAACCACCCTGGGCAACCTGTTCCAGTGTCTCACCACCCTCAGGGTAAAGAATTTCCTTCTGCTTTCCAGTCTAAATCTCCCCTCTTCCTGTTTGAAGCCATTATCCTCATCCTATCACTACAGGCCTACATGTCATGTGCAAGGTTATCTTGGAGCACACAACAGATTATAACAATAAAGCCTGTTGCAAAAGACTTATAGAAACAAAAACGACTCTACAATAATTTCTCTAGTAATCTAGGCATCCAAAGAAAAACAAAATGCTGTATTTAAAAGAAAATTAACTTAAAATTAGGCATTTGACTGGAGATTTCACAGCTTCACATTCACACAAACACACAAATTGTTTCAGAGACATGAAAATGACCTACAATGTGAAAAAGTTATTTTTTTCAGTTTGGTTATAGTGTTCATCCAGCATATAAAAATAGGTCAGCTTCTGCCACCTGGATGTGTCGGCCAACAAGCCAGAAAAAGTCCAATCTGATAGTCTTCAGATTTTCTGTGTGTAACATGAAATAGCTACAGCAGGAGATAAATTGAGGACCCTGCAGCACCTACTCTGTCAGGCACTTTGAGTGCCATTCAACAACATTCCAACAATTCATTTTTTTACCCAATTTAAAAAAAAAAAACCATCTTTTCTGTGCCTCTCACCACTTACTTTTTGTCATCCTTTATCATATAGAGACTTCTGGCAGGAAAGCCAAACTAGAATAAATTTTCTCTAGGCCAAACCTGCAATTTACTAAAAGGGCATGCTGAGTCTCCAGGAGGCTTGAAAGAACTAAACTTTTTTTATTCCCCAGATGGCATGAGTGGACAGCTGTGTTCTCTCCATTTGCCTCATACATTCAACTGCAAAGACTACAAAAATCTTTCTTTAAAACTTTTCTAGTTAGCTAGTAATAATTAGGAAGTTTTAGCAATGGCTGAAAGATGAAAAATAGATGAAACAGATGAAAACTACATCAAAGATGAAAAAATGATGTGCCATAGCATATCAAATGACATCAACTGATACGCAGGAAACAACATACCAAACAAAAATACCTGGTATGCTGACAGCTAAGGAGTGAAGCTGTCGCAAGGATTTAGAAACAGTTTATAGTCTGCTGCTAGAAATTAGTTAGTATAAATCAAGACCGGTTAACAAGAGCAGCTCAAAATTTGCTTTTTTCTGAATAATAGAGAAATACTGCTGAAACTCCAATCTCAGCTAGAAACTTTTATTAAAGTCATCTTCAGAGAAACACAGGGTTCAATAACCACAGAAAATTGTTCAGAATGTTGAAATATAAACTTGGAAGAGCATAAAGACATATGAATGTGAGGGAAGATTAGAACCAAAGAGACCTGAAGAATCAGATCTCCAAGATCACCAAAACTGGTCCACTGGCAAAGTAACAAATTGACTTAAAAAGGGATAAAATAAAGTCAGTCTGCCAGTATTTAATATAACGTGGAGCACTGAAACTGTATACTACAGCAAAGATGAAATAGCTCATAAAAGCCCATGGAGAAACATCACCTGCTATTGCTCAGCAACTGTTTGTACAGTGGAAGGGCATTCTTTCTTTTAAAAGAAAAAAATGCATTTAATGGGGATAAACTGAAACACCTTGTTTAGCAATAGAAGTTTGGAAAATGATGGCTTGCTTAACTGAGGACTAACTGAAAATATACCCTTCAAAACTACATATTCCATCTGCAGTTGTTTTTACTGGCTAAGGAAGCAAACCAAGTGAGACCTTCATGAGTCTGCTTTAACATATAAGCACACAGGCATTTATGGCATAAGCTTTTTCCTCATATAACAACAAAAATGCAAACAAAAAACAGGTTTCCCTAGGAAGGCTCTGTATTGTAGCAAGGGAAAGGGAAGTGCCTTAAGTCTAAAAATAAATGTACCAGCAACTTTTCTTGTAGCTTTTAATGCACAAAATTGAATTATCTGAAAGATCTAGTTTTATGCTAAAGAACTTGATTTAAAGAAAACTTTTCACAAAATTTTGCTAAAAAATAAGTACTCCAGGATTAAGCAGACATATTAATAAAATTGAACTACAAATCAAAGTAGTTTTTACCTTTTAAATTTGAGGGTCTTCTCTGGAAAAAAGAATCTAGGGTTTTTTGGACTGAATTCCAATATAACACAAAACTAACACTATGTGTCTGCCAAATAGCGTGTTATTTATGTCCCTTATTGCTTAAGAGCATAATTCTTGACATGATCATGACACTCCATTGCAATTACTAATTTCATTTTATGACCAATCACTTCTACTATTTGTAACTTTCATCCGACTATGAAGTGTCAGTTAAGAACAAGCTCTTGACAGGGTCTTTGACAGCACTGATGAGCAGTACCATTTAATTATTGTAGGATTCCCTTCCAAATATTTTAAACAAAAGCTGCTTTGTGGTTTTGCTAATGTGGGTTTCCATTGCTACTGCTAGGTCTGACAAGGTCTTAAAACTGTATAACTGCTGATACGGTTTATAACAAAGACTTCTGAATTACTGATGTTGATATTTGTAATTTACTTGTAATGCACACAAGATGCAATAAATGCTTATTGTGATCAATTATTTTGACTTTTTTACCCTCCTCTGTCTTCTACTTTTTTTCAAACTCTTTCACTTTCTAAAAATTGAGTTCCTCCAAGACCGTTGGCAAGCTCCACACCCTTCTGTACCTGGAGATGACTCTTTATGAAATTGGTCAGCCTTATCTCAAATTTTGCCAACAGACACATGAAACAAAGAAAGCAAAGCAGCTCTCACAGAAAGACTTCAGAATGAAATAAGGAAGCATAACTCATGTTGCTTTAATTGGTTTCTAACATTTTCCCAGTACCTGCTTCAAAACTTCATGCAAAAAGTTTATTATTAATAGCTTCCAATGAAAAATGTCACTGCTTCCCAGGATTCTTAAGATGTGTTGTTCAAATAGAGGAGCCCAGAGAGATATCTGAACTTTTTTTGATCCTCTCTTTCCACATGCCCATACAAATGCTCAGTTTTAAAAAAAGGTCTTATTTTCATTTTACAGATGTTTGGTATATTTTACCAACTACTACAAACAATCACCATTTTATTTTACAGTTCTCTTTTTGTGGCACTCAAAGTAGTATCCCACTCACTCTAGTAAAACACCTCTTTGCATAACAAATGTTTTGATTCTCCTAAGTTTATAACACTAATTAGAAGATGCACTGGATTTGTTTTCACAAGGAAACAGTTATGCAGTTACAAAATATTTCTAGAAGAAAGCTTGTTTGTTGGGTGAGAGGGTGGTGGCTTTTGTTGTTTGGCTTTTTAAGATTCCAATCACACTGTTTGAGGACATAATATAAAGACAGAAAGACCAAGCCTGAAAGTACATTGCTTATATACGCATGCCTCAAAGTCAATTCTGTTCTGTTATCAAGGCAACATATGGTTTGTTTATATATAGGGAGTACGCACAGAAATACATAAATATGGTTAATGTACACTAGCCAAAACTCAAATTTGACATCTAACAAGTGTGAATAATAGCTGTTGCCACTAATCTTATCTCCTCTAGCTTTTTTAAAACACATTTTAGAACCCTTTCTCAACCCCTTAAATAGCATTTAAGCCACCAGTCAAATGTGTTGAAGACAACACATGTATGCTATGGTTTTGCTGAAGTAAAATATCATCTGCAAAACTTCTGGAAACAACTGGCTCGCTTAACTGGGGGAATCTTACACAGAAGTAAAAGTATCTGTGTTACTGACTATTGTTATACACCCCCCACATACACACAAACACAAGCACACAAAAAAACATAACCAAAGAAACCCAGCATAAAGGCATAGTGTATTTTAGGAATTTTAATCAGTCTGAAATACTGAAACGGTGTATATTTATTGCCAGTATCCCATGACCTTCAAGAAAATATGGTTGCCTCTGAGGAAAGTCATCTTTAATTGAAAGGTCAACACCAATACTTAAGTGATGTGCACACTGCAATTTGTACGTAGCAGTTCTACAATTACACCATAGAAAACTTGACAGTGTTTTAGAATATTTTAATAATAAAGAAAGCACACTATAAAGCCTGTGAAACCTTATCATGTACCATAGCCCTAGAGTGAAAGCTGTGTTTACTGCCACTTCAGGAATGGATCTACCAGACAGATTACAGAAGCTTCTGCCTTCTATAGCTAATCCCTAAACTCCATCTTCTTCCTTTGCATCATGAGAAGAAGACGGAAGCTTAAGAGAGACAAATCTATTATTTCATTGTTAGCCAGATTTCTTCTTTGCCTTCAATTCTGGCACATTTGGGGTCCCAGCTACACTAAGACAACAGGGACTATAAAAATCAGGATTGGGCACAAAAATAAAGAACACTAATTAGAAAATACTTGAAGTTTCAGCAAAAGTGGGACTCTCAAAGGACTCAGCTTGGCCCAATTCTGTTAGCTTTTACCATTTACTTCAGTAAAATCCAAATTCCATCAACGCTGTAGAATTTCAAGTGTCAACACGGACATTTCTTTTACTAAATGTGCCTCCCATTCAGTAGCAATACTACTATTATTTCCATCTTTTAAATTTTCTCTATATTCCTGACATATCATTGCTACTTCCTCCTTTGGTGGATTACTGTAACTCTAGTGATTGACAGAGAAGTTATCTTAGAGTTGCAGCACACATTTTCAACATTGATCACATATTAACAGAGGCCAGACCATTGTCGCTGGAAGTACTGATAACGCAGTTACCAAACCACTTGGTTTTGTTCTTGCAACACACTGTGAAGTACAGTAACTTTCCAGTCTCTTCTGTTGTACTCGCTTTTTCAATTCCTAACTTAGATACACCCTCATCATTTTGCATGGTTATGCTAAAGCCACCATGAACCGAGGCTGAACTCCCTACAACTACTAGGAACACTCTGGCCAAGAACCTTTACTGCAAGGTTTGGTCTCTAATGGCAGCAGCAGTGAGAACTGTATTTTATTAACATTAGGACACCTATGAGATATCTGATCCATGGTCTATTCTTAGGTCCCAATGTGTACATTTCCTGTTCTAACACATTATTTGTAACAGAATTATGGTTTTTTTTCTTCAGTGGATGTTATTTGCCTCTTTCAAGTTTTTCTTCATGACATTTACTCATTTTTAATTACATACTTAATGTTTGTTGATGGTTTTGACACCACCACTGATGGGCGGTGGAAAAAAGAATGAAAGCATCTAAGAAAGAAAACAAACAAGAACTGTCTTTACTACTGATTTCAATGTTGCTTCCATAATATTTTTCAATTAAAGAGTCAAACAGGAGCTTTAACCTTGAGTTAACATTGTACAGGTTCCAGTGTTGCTTTTCACAGTGACATTTAGAATTGTGAAAGGAGCACTGTCTTTTAAAAAGGATCTTCTACTAGACTAAAACAGGATTATTTTATGTTTTTAGAAAATAAAAAAACCCACTTGGTCACACAAAGTAAATGGCTATTCCTCTAGCCTCACAGGCCTCTTCCAGAAATCAGTAACAACTGCTGCTACTAAGGAGCTAACAGAGAAAGTATTATACAAGGTCAGGAGACTGCTCTAGCAGATTTAAAAACCTGAACATCAGTAACCTCTGCAGTCAAAGAATTGCTGCCTGTACTAGACATGCATTTGTGCAACTATTTCTCCAAGACAGATATTATTAAATATGTCTCATTGTCTAATTCTTACAAAGAGGGCTTTTGCAAAATGCTTAGCACGGTAAGAGTGAAGTTCATTCCAAATCCATTGTACTTTTATGCACCTAAAGTAGTTATATATTATTGTAGATGATAGTTAACCATCTATTCGGGTATCTTTTCAGAACCTCCCCTCTTTGATTCTGTCAATACTCCAGCATTTCTGGTAACCTTTCATCTAACACCTTCAGAGTGCTAAGAGTTACTGCTTAAGGCCAAAATTTGGGGGTTTTGAAAAGACACTCAAGACAGGTATAGCCTCAACGTAGAAGTTCTCACTGCAAGATGGAGGAGACTCAGTTCATGGTTTCTAGACCTTTCCTTGGCATATAACACTGAGATATGCCTGGCAAATCTATTTCACTGCTGATCACTAAACTGCATTCCTGACATAATTTAAATAAATAAATTCACTATTTTACTTTCTCTTTCTTCATGTGTTACTCTCTTGTTGGCAAGATCCTTATTTCCAATAGTTTATTCCAAAGAAAATCTGAGTTTCTCAGAAACACTGAAATGAACAAAATGTACCACAATGTCAGCATCCAACTGTATAACCAAAGATAAAATGTTACCCATCAGGATCTCCAAATACAAAAGGCACAGGCTAGAATTTTATCAACCTATACACCCAAAGAATATCCCAAATCCCCAAAATGTTAACTCGGTCAGCCAGATGGAGCTTAACTTTTCTATTTCAAGACAGCCGATCCCTACTTCACCAGACAAGAAAATCTCATCTCATCACTGTATCAGTTTGTCTACTTTACTCAGGTTTGTATATTAGATTAAAAGATTAAATTAGGATCTTGATGTCCCTTCATACAAACCTACACCTCAGTTTGCATTCATGAATGATGTTCCACGGAATATCACTTCTTCCATGGAAATGAAAACAGCAACATGCTGCATAAGAAGCTATTGCTCTTCATTTGTTTCAAGTAACAGATCTTCAACTTAAGGTCTTGGTAAAGATAAAGATCCAAGCAGGTTAATTATTCACATTTAACTTAAATAATCTTTCATCTTGAACAAAATAGGGATTTTTACAGTTAGGTGAAAGTTAGTTTCAGTATGACTCTTGAAAACATACAACAGACAGGCAATTACAGAGATTATGAAAGGAAGATTATGAATATTGCATAAATATCAGGTATATACTTTAAGGTCACAAATCGTAAGAGGGGTAGCGTCACACTGATGTCCATCAGAAACACACTTAAGATCTGAGAAGTTAAAGTGTGGATGAACAACATGCAAGAACTGCAGCTAATGCCCACTGTTTTGTCACTGAATTAGTCACCAGCAATTCCTCCTGCAACACTTCTTAAGTTTCCCACACTGTGGTATATTTTCAGAGCTTTCTGAGTCATTGGGCCAGGAAGGAGAGACTCCTGGGTACATTATCTGCCTGAAAAAAACGTCAAGTCACACTAAACAGTATTTACCATTATAAAATACATGCTTCCCACTGGAACACAAATACAGTTTTAGAGGGAGAAGCCAAGAAGAGGAGGGAAAAGAGGAAAAAGCTGTCCCTCAAGTCTAACCATAGCAAATTTAAGTATGACAGCACAGATAGTTGTGTTACTATTTTGAATACAGCTCAATCCATCCTCTGTACCATGTTTTCAGCAAATCCTGTAAGTACCAATTAAGCAATCTCATTTTTATTATTGTTCAGCTGATACAAACTGGAAACTAGCACTTGGGCTAGATTATACTACCTTTGACTCTGCTAAATAATATCTCAATATCTGAACAGTTTTATTTAATTCAATTCGACTTAGTTAAGGCTTAAAAAGTTCTAAAATATCAGTCAATGAAACTAAGTATGAAATGAAACTTTTAATTCTTATTTATAATAATTTTGTGTGGCATCTGTAAATTTGCTCCAAGTCACATGAAAGTAGCTTAATTCTTATCAAGGAAATCAACTGCTCTGGTAAAATGGCTTAGTAGGTAGAGGTGCAACTTCAAGAGGAAAGCACTGATGACCACTGCAAGAATGAAGTGGAAGGTGCACATGGAGCTTCCACCACTCAATACCAATTCCCTTTATTCACTACAGACTCAACAAATTACTTGCTGGTCTTCTGCAAACAAGTAAAACTGAAGAATTAAGGTGGATTTAATCCCACAAAGTGCAGAACCCATCCAGGGATTAACACTGGAATAGTCAGAAAAAGCAGTCTCTGCATCCGCACCTTGACAACATTTTACAAGTATTTACAATAAGTACACAAAGTGAAAAAAGGCACATCCACAAAATTGTCTATACAAAACCTTCAAGTATTTCTCACCAATGTCGAGCCAAATGAAATTTTAATATTCTCATAAAACAATACTTTCTGCTGAAAGGTCAGCATTAATTTTTCTTGCAGCACCTCCATTCCCAGTAGCCTACCATTCAAATACAAATCAAGTCTATAACCACAGACCTTTAAAGAACCACCAATTGTCACTAGAAACACATCTCTAAAGTACATATTTAAGAGAAAAACCAGAGACTCTATACTAACTGCTTTTCGAAGAGAAGCAGTCATTGCACTGATGAGTCACACTCATTTACCAAAGACGTTTCATATCAAGCCATCTCATTTTTGGTAGGGTGTAAAGGATTTTCAGTAGGCACTGGAATGCTTTATAGCAAATATATTAAACTAGCTTAAATTGACATAAGTCAAGTTAAGATGTCACACTACTGGAAAGTAGAACAGGAAAGAGTCATAAACACTGGAAAGGAGTTTTCTATCACTAGGCCAGTGAGAAGAAAGAATAGAAATGTACGTATCTATTAGCAGCATGCATACAGGTATACCTCATGACGATACAAGAAAATATCTCTGGGCTTTTCAATTTAGCTATAATATTCAGGAGAATTATACTGTATGTTTTCTTCATATATTCTTTATATTTAATTACTTTTCTTACATTAGTTTTTCATTAACCCACTTTTACATTTAATTATTTAGAGGTATAGAGGTGAGTTCCCTGAATTCTTCCTTTGTGCTTAAAGATCAAAACTGGAATTTAAAGTAAGATTTTTCTCATGACAAAGTAAAACAAAACTAGAAGTTACCATGTCCCTAAACATGGGACAACTAAATTCCTTTGACTACCATTCCTATTTTTCTTTCCCACTTATGACTTATTTACCTGGATGAGTCTATACGCTCAATGAGGCTTTGCTACCCTGTGAATATGTTCATTTCCTCCTTTCTAGAATTCTGCATATATTGTTACCTTTCTGCTCTGCATCCCACAATTGCTTATATTACACTTTCCTAGCACATCGAGTGATTTTTTTAGGTAATGCCATATAAAGCCTCAGAAGGATTCTGGACAGAGACAAGTGTCTTCATAGTACATGCTAAAGTAGTAGATTAGCCAGAGCTTTATGCTAATATAGATTACTCCAGTAAAATAATAGCTATTTTCTCTGCTGTATACTACAACTTCTTTATTAAAATAAACAGGCCAAACCATACAAAGAGAAAAGGAAGCCTAGCTTTGCGCATCACTATGCTGTCGGGGGGACAGTGGCACTAACAACAAAGAAATGAGAGAATGCATGGATGACAGTCTCCCACCTCTAGAAAACCAGCACTACCCTTTCAAGATGTTTCGAGTTATTGGTTTTACTTTTGCAGTACTGTAACCCTCTGAAAGGCTCCATAAAGTTTACATAATTGTAAAGTACTTGAAAAGGAGTAAATTTGTATTCATACTGTTGGAAGTACAGACACATGCAAAGTGCTGCAAGTTGGTCTGTACATGCATCAGCCAAATGATTTACACTTGAGAAATTCTCCCGTTTATCAATACCTGTTACTGATGTCTCCTGCAATGTGTATCAGCAAGGAAGAAAAAGTCTGCTTCATGAAGAGGCATACAAAGCACACTAGATCTTTTCAAACTATATTCCATAGGCCATATCTAGCTATGGAAAACAGAATAAGATAAAAGATCCTGATTTTTAAGGAGTATCTTCCTTGCCTTTCTACTTGATAACCATGATTTATATTAATATAAAATTTGCAAACCAATACTGTTTTGATAAGGAAAGGAACATAGCTGTAGATCACAAGGGGAGCAGCATCAGAAGTAAATGCTTCCATAGGTAAATGAGGAAAGTATACTTCAGTGATAAATTTGCACAGACAGTGGGAGTAAAATCCTCATTACTGTATTCTCAGCAGCTGTCAATCCTTGTCAATGATACAGTTTAACCTTACAAAAGAGATTTCAAAACAAAGTATTCTGCTGACTATCACAGCATTAATCAAGCAGAGACGGTACAGCTCTATACTTCTTTACTGATTACATAGAGATTAAAAAGGTGTTAAAGCCAAAATAAGACAGCGGCTCAAGGAGTAGATAACCAAAGTTGGCCCCAGAAGCCAAAATCAAGTCATTGGGGGTCATTCATTTTCTAAATATGTTATTAGACTAATTAAGAATTCAATACTTACATACTCCTTAGCCTTATCTTTAAAACCACTCTTCTCCACACTTTAGACAGCATTGTCTGCATTCTTGATCTTTTTATACCTATTCTTATTATGAACTGCTATCCTAAGTTATCTCATGCTGTAATTATTTTTAAATGCCCAAGTGTACTAAACATAAGCAACAACTAAAAAGTCACACTGTATGGAAAAGAGCAATTTTTTTTCCATTGCAGTATTGTAGGAGCTCTTCAATACCATTATACTACATGTTCACAAAATAAACCATGTTTTCTTGATGCTTATATAAAGCACTGCCTATATAATGAGTGCAACACACTCAAACATCAAAAGGTTGCTTTGGAAAATATAGCCTCTATTAATCCAGAGATCAAGTACAAAGAGACAGCAACAGAGTAAATATTCTTCCACATAACATCCTAATAAAAGGGCTCTGCCTTGAACCAAAGAGAACTGTCCTGATGCCATATCAGCATTTTACTTGCTTTGCTTCCCACATCTACATACTGCCTTTGTAACAATCAAGACACATTAGGCCACCATTTGTTTCAACTGCTCCTGAAAGCAAAATATTCAAACTAAAATATCAACTCTTCAACACATGTCTAAACACACAGCTTCTTGGCATTCTGCGATTCCCTTAAGCACTACATAGTCTGCACTGACCAAAGACTTAGTAGACACAGGTGTCTGAAACCCAGAATTTCTGTTCTGTGGAAAGTTCTATATACTTTAAAAACAAAATAATTTGTTTCAAATAAAGTGTGGGACAGAAACTGATGTAAAGCTGGAAAGTAAACCCTGAATAAGACCTTAGAGCCCAGCAGGTTCTAATGTTCCCAGTGCTATGACAGGGACACCAGTAGTAATGCAGCTCTCAGCCCAGAGTAGCAGGTGGTAGAAACTTGAAATATTTCAGAACCCTGATAAGCTGGTAAGAAAGAAGGCATGTGTTTCCAAAAGTCATTCTGTCTTCCAGAGGATGCTTGACAAAAGACACATTTCAGTTTTGACCAAATGGCAGTTTGTGACAAAAGGAACACATTTCATTGGAGCAACCTTGGTGAACTTTGTTCAAGGTAATATAAGAGATCTATCAAAGTAAAAAAAAAAGTACCATATTAATTGCATACAGCTGGGTTAGCACTTCAGTCATTCAGCTCCAGAAATACCAGTCATGCCAGTTTACTCTTAGCAAGCAGTATAAGGTGTTCAGAAAACCCCCAGCACACGTTAGTCACTTGACAGAAACATTGTGTGTCACACGAGGAACCTGAGTACTCCCACTGGAGTCACCATCATGCTTTTGTGAAGGGTCCATGTGCTTCACTCAAAAGCACACGACACAAGGGTCCCTGTGGCCTTCCATGAATTACATTTGCTACACTTCATACAAATACCACTGTGTATGTCACTAGGAGGCTAACCACCTCTGTCATAGCACCTCAAAGACTCAAGACTATCAAGTACAGGACTTAAAAGGACAGAAATTAGTATTTCTTTTTGTTACGGGTTTGTTGGGTTAACAATTTACGTAAGGTATCATTTAACACACATATTCCTGTACGTCAGTAAAATTCAGCAAATTATTCCCGACTTTACACAAAAATTAAGTTTATACCAGAATCTAGCACCTGCCCTTGTCAACTCAAGTTTGCCAGACACTGAATAAACCTCTTTGACAGTTTTTCCACAAATTTTCCCACAGCAGTGTCTTGAAGATGTCAGATCATTTTAAGTTATTGTCACAGTACAAACCATAATAAGTATAAATAAATTTAAATATTTATTATTATAAAGCATATTTGTATAAGCTTTAATACTTCCCATCCTGATTACATTGGATATCCTATGTTGACCTCATCCTCCCCCTCTTATTACAGCTTTATGACGAAAAATAAATTTTCATACTGAATTTGCCATTTCTTTGTACACATTCTCAATAGGCAAGCCTTCAGATGCTTCCCTCCTGAAATGTAAGGTGTTATACTCTATCTCCTTGCTTTGCCACCTGGCACTTTGGCCAGCAATCTATTTAAGTTATTTCTTATGCTCAATATTTTTCCTGACAGCAACACAAATAATTCAACTTGTCTCTAATTTGTAGGAGCTGACACCTACTGAGTTCTAAAAACTTAATGATTGTAAACAAATAGGCCTTTTTAGAATGCTAAAGAATATCAAAAGCATGAGACTGCATACCCCTTGCACAAGGCAAGATGAAAAAACAAGAGCCGCCTGGAAGGGCAACTCCACTATTCTGACATTACCAGAGCAGGGCAACCCTGCCTCTTCATACCATCCATCTTAAATTCACTTGCCCTTGTTCTACAGCAGGCATAGGCAGAAGGCAGCAGAGCCCTCTAATTTGATTTCTGCCCAAATTCTTTGCCAACTAGATACAAAAATTGAGTTTAACTGATTTCAAATCCTATAGGCTTCTATGGAAAAAAAGCGAAGAATATGCAATTGTCTACCTGGATTTTTAAGTCATAACTACAAACAGGCATCTGCTTGATAGCTGGAGGACTAAGAATATTAGAGGAGTTGAAAGGATATCATACTGCTTCCCTTTATTAGTGAAAACAATTTAGTTCATACACTGCCTAAATGGTTATGATTTCAAAATGCTGCCCAGGATGTCACACAAGTTAATTTTCATAAAATTCAAATGCATCATTTTTTGACCTTTGCTGTTTGTTGGTTTTGGGCTTCTTTTGTTTGTGGTTGGTTGGGGTTTTTTTAATCATGTTTTAGCATGTCTTCTCTGTAGAACCAGCTCTTTTAAAAATATATCAGTGCTTTGCACTTCTCTGTTAAAGTGAATTTAGACTTCTGTGATAAATACCTCATTTTCTAGTACCTGATAAAGTACTAGACTGAAAAATATATACATACAGCATATATACATAGACCATTCACGAAGTTTCTCTGAAAGAAAAAATCTAGTTTCATTTTAATAACTTTGGACTCATCGGGACAGGCAATACAAAGGCTAACCTAACTTCTTCTGACCTGTTAACAAGACCTCCTTTTTTCCACACACATTAGGTATTCCACACTAATTAAGAAAGAAAGTTAAGCTGCACTCTGTGTAAGGCAGTCTGCTTGGCTTGAGAATAGGAGCTGCACTTCATCTCCTCTCCAATCAATAATCCATAAACTGGGGTTGAATGTGCAGGCTGTTTGCCAGTCAGCTGTAGCTGAGATCTCCCCATGTTTTCTAAGCCTTTCCTTTTCTTTCATGGTTCAATCAGCTCTGCCCAAAGAAAACATTTCAAATAAATAAAACAAAACCCCATGTCTTTTGGTACTCTAGTTTGTCATTTATTCTCCTGCAGACCAATATTTTTCCACATGTAGCAAATCCAGATTTTAATGAAGCCTGGAAAAAACAGGATTAAGATGTGTCCTGTCCAAGCTTCCATTAGAAACAAGGAGATCCATTGAAATGTAGCAACACACATAACCTTTGGTGAAAATTCAGGTTTTAATTTCAAAACTAGTAAATCTGTGGAGGCTTATGTATTTGCAAACTTTCAACTTGACAGTTATTTCTTAGGTATACAATGCATAGAAAAGATTGCTATATAAAAGTATCTCTAAAGTTCATTTATTTACTTTACCGCTGTACAGGTAAATTTTGAGTTTGCTTTTAAACCATCACTTGAGCATGCTTGACTTAAACTCTGCTATCTCTAAAGCTATTACTTGGCTTTAATTAACCACTCAGGCTAGTGAAACCTTTTCCAATGACCTCAGAATTTAAAAGACAGGTATGCAGAAGCAGTATTTCATTTTCTATTGAAGTCAGTGAGAAAAAATAAAAATCACAAAAAGCAGTAAAGAGTTATCTTAACGATTATGCCTACAACCAAGAACAGAGGAGTCCAAACTATTGGTCTGGCAGGTCATCTAATATCAAGCATATCATATTTTGTTTCAAGTAAATGAGATTATTTTGATTATTCAGTTTTTGCATTACAAGCATTCAATTGTCTGAGTCAGTGCATTCATGTACTTTAATAGGCATGTTGCCATGTACTTATTTTAAATTTTTTAGGAATTCTTATTTTTCTCCTCTAGGAAGGTGAAAAAACACAACCTTCAATAAAGAAGATACCTTAACAGATTTTTGTTCCCTCCTATTGAAAGTGTAAGGACACTATGAAGTGAGCAAGTTTATCTATAGCTCCTATATAAGCAAATCTCTTCAAAACAAGATTTCTTAGGGAGATGGAAGTGTTGTGTGTGTACACACAATGGATTAGCTAGTGATAGCCTGAACTGCAACTGATACTTGATCTTTTCAATTTGTGCTAAGAAAAGGAGAGATGGGGGCAGGGAGCAGTCTTACAAGTCTTAGTTTTAAATTTTTAATTTTAAAAAGTGTTATTTCAGCTGCAGTGACAAAACTAAAACTACCTCTGAATTTAAATTATTTGTCAGCTCTCATGTTACAGTAAACATTACATCTGAAACAAAAAAAAGATTCATTTCAGAGATATCAATTCCCTTGGAGTATTTCAGTGAACAGTATTCCCATTGAAAAGCTGTTTTGTGGAGGGATTCTTGCTTTCAGGTTTACCCATGGATCCCAGTTAAGTAAAAGAGTCACACAAAGGTGGCTTCCAGATTTATGATCCATTTTAATAAGATATGCAGCTCAAGCAACTAGCAGAGTAAGAACATGGTATAAAATTTTTAAATGTATCATAGTACTAAGATCAAATAAATTTAAGATAAAATTCTAAAAGGATATGAAAGGGCAGAGCATGAGTACTCTTGTGGTTTTTGGCTTGTGCAGTATTGACTGGATTTCTGAAACTTTTTTCATGTAACTCGTCTGCCTACTGGTTTAGCATTCCTGCCTCTTAATTTTAGGTGATCTCTCATTACTCAATTTACTAAATGACCATTTATTTCTAAAGTTATACATGTAGATTATCATGCCTGTTTCTGTGAAGGTCCTGCCACAAGGAGTTGTTTTTTATTCCCTCACCACCACCTCCAGTCAACCTCAAACATGATATTCTAAAGGAAGACAGAAGACATCCAACATTTCCATCACCTTGCACTGTTTCTCAGTAACTGTCACTTTCTACAAAGCTGAAATTAAGTCAATAAGGAACACGGAGGATGTCATATATTTAGAAGGCAGCATTATTGTCCCTCCACCCATACTGGGTCAGATGACCCCAAAGCAGCACAAAAAAATGCACACTTTTCAAATAAGAGGCCATTTCCTGCTGAAATGGGGCTGGGGGAATCAACATTTATCATATAAGGAAAGTAGGAAAATAAAATTTTAAATTAAAAATAAATTTCATACTAGAAGTAATCTATACAATTTTTTTTTCTTTTTTTACAAAGAGAAACACTTTAAAAGAAAGCCACATGTTCTCAACAACCTTCAGTCTGTCACAAGCTCAACCTGTGAGATAATGTTTCCATTTCGAATTCAAATACTGGTGGGGTCAGGGGAACTAGGTATCTCCCCATTTTCTCATATCTCAAGACAACTTGCTGATATTTAAAGCTACACTGAGGATACTATCCAAAAGTGATGTTTTGGATTGTAACAGAAATTCATAGCAGAATGCACATCTCCGTAGGGCAAACAGCTATGTCTGTCAACATCAGCTGCAGAGAACCTGACCATGGATAAGAAGATCCACAGATGCACTTGCCACAGGATGTAGATTAAAACTATTGAAATTCATAGGGCACAAGGTAAGAATGAAAATAAAGGAAGAGGGGCAGTATTAAACCTAAGAGAAGAGATCAGGTTTATACATTTTTCCAACCGAGTTCACACTCACAACTCTAAAACACTTGCCACCAAGCAAGTCATACATACTGCTGGCAGACAGACATTGCCTTTGGGACACTACTTCTATTTTTAATTTCTAGGGCTTTGTTCTACCCAATGTGCAGGCAAGGAGAGGGTAGTTCCTTAAATGAAAACCTACTGATCATTACAGTTATTTCTGCTTGTAGCAAGGAGAAGACAGTCTATTTTTTTGAGAAAACTGAATTGCCTGCATAAGAGCTGAAAGTAGTCATCTGCTTTTACAAACTACCCATCACACTGAACTTGACTTGCTATATTTTACACAGTGACATCATGATGTAATTTTACTGCTGCGGTTGCATGGTGTGTAATGATATCTGGACTGTAATTATACATTATCCAGTAAACATGGATAACACGGCCACACTACTGGATGATGAAATATGCTACCTTTTCAAGATTACTCAAAAGATACCTGGCACACATACCTGGCAGGATGGAGATACTTTAAACTGGAAGTTCTCCAGTTCTCCAAGGAGAACAGTTTAGAAGATTGCATTTAATGATCAACATCTTATTTCAAAAGTAATCATTAAAGGGGCTCCATACTGGGACAGCAAAACGTGTTCAATTTAAACTCAACCCTTATTACTCTCCCTGTTTCCACTTGTACTTTAGAAGAGATACTAAAATCCAGTGCAAAAGGGAAAAACTCAGCTCTTAAAACAACTCTTTTATTGAAAAAGAAACATTTAGTCTCTCACCAAATGATGCTTTACACACATAGAATTTTCTGTTCTGCCCTGAGAGTAGGCACAGCCCCCTGCCTGAGTGAAGGGCAGTTGCAGGTATGCAGGAAGCAGGTAACAGCAGCAGGGTTCAGAAGCTACTTGCTCCATGCATGCTGGGTGCACTTCCAAAATCAGCAAGGGTGGCTTCACCTGACATGAAAAATGCTATACCCTTCAGCCCAATGATCCGAAAACTTCCCCTGGTGAGAAGCACTTTTCACCACAAGAAAGCTGTGAAGTATTTTTGAAAGTTTCCAGTTCCAAGTGGCATTTCTGTAGCAGCCAATGCTGGGAGGAAAGCAACTACACGTGACAGATATAGCCAGCATCCAATGCAACTCCAAGGAAATCTGAAGTCCAAGCTGGTTTTCACAGTTAAAACACCTCTAAAGCAATTAAAGTGTCTTTTCTTAAAGTAAAGCAGAGCTTCTTTTAACCTCTTATGTTTTAATTTATTGGGAGAGCATGTTTTTCTCTACCAACTTAAAGATGTTATGTAACAAAGCTTCAAGTAAAATCAGAGTAATGTTTCATTTTCTGCTGTAAATAACAAATGACCTACTACCTCAGAGCCTTCACTGAACACTGGTCTACTAAAATCTCAGGCAAAGAGCCAAATTCTGGATTTGTGAATATGCCTGTGCCTCTTATCGACTTCAGTGTGAGCCACGTGAATGAATCTGAAAGCTGAAGTTGGCTCTAATTTATGTTTTAAGCCTAATGAACTGGTAATAATCAAATGATTTGCTCCATTTTTGCCTTGTATTTTAATAAGATATTAAAAGCAAGATTAGGTAAAAGAATAGAGCACAAAGAAATTCCCAATACACAGCTCCTCACTGATCTTAAGTATCTCCAGTAAAGTCAAAAGGACTAGAAACATTTTGAACAAAGACAATATTCGGAGTTTAGGTTATTTTTTCTTTTATATTTTCTGTTCTGTACTGGATCTAATTTAAAATGTGTACTTATTGCACATAAGAATAAGTAATGCAAATAAATTCGCTTGGCTTGAGTTGGGTTGTTTCACTTAATGCATAAAACATCTATTAGAAGAGTGCCCCATCAGCCAAAAGAACAGTGGCAGAATAGTGAGAGTGACTAACAGACAGTAGAAATAGTAGGGAAAATAGACAAAAGCATGAGGGTCAAATGGAACAAGAACAACCTGACTAGCACAGGGAAGAGGCAAAATAGCAGGTAGCAAACTAAACCAAATTCTCTGAACCAGGTATGTGAAACTTGATTTCTTACATTGTTATTACATCACAGTTTGACTCCCTTAAGTGTGCTTTAGGTCTTTTATACATGTGTACACACACACATAACACACACTCATCTAATGAGACAACTACGCTGCTAGAAATTGCCACAGAAACCGGTTATGATCATGGGATTGGTACTCCTGTGATACAGACTGTGGTCTGAATTAGGATTGCATGCTCTGTGTCCTGGAATAACAAAAAACCACCAATATTCTTTTTAATGCAAATATCACATCTGTATTTCATTAGTTTCACCAAAAGTCAATATTGTGGCTTATCAAACCTACCATGTTTGTTATTTGTCTGTGTTTGTTAAATTAAGTTGGTAACATTTGATTTATTGTAACTTTTGTCATCAAGTGCTGCACTACTACCATCCACATTCCTGTTACCAGGTAGCTTCTAATCACTACCATTGATTTCTAAATAAAGTCACTCACCTTTTAATGCCCCCTTTTATTTATTTAGCATCCCCTTTTATTTTACAGCCCCTTTTGGCCCATATAAATTCAATTATTCCTAATTAATTTATGGAAACTAATTTAATTGTATGTCATTAGAGTTGCTTTTTCCAGTTGGGTAGGAAAACAAAATATGCATATGTCCCTTAAGATGATGCAATAAAATGAGAATATTTATAAGCTAGGGACTCGCCATCTTGGTGTATACAATGGAATATTTCAAAAACGTAGGTACCTTTGCATTTCCTAAGTAACACTAGAACAACTCAGCAGATGACATTACTATTACAAGAAAATATTTAATAAAGATCAGTAGGATAAGATCCAGAATCAGTCCAAACTCTGAGACAGAATGGCATCACTTTTTCTTGACAGCCAAATAACAACAGTGTAGATAGACTAAATGGCATATTCCTTCCTCACCAGCATGAAAGGCTGGGTTTCCTACCACTGAACCAAAGCTCCCAAGAAATTACAAACAGTCTTTACAATACTGATCCTAAACAGTCTCTTCCTTTAACAGTACTTCACAGCAAAGGCAAATATAACAGAACCAAGATTTGGCTGCTTTCATGGATTGCTTCATTCATTACTTACAAAAATGAACTTGCTGCAAGTTGCTAAAAACATTAAAACTACTAAAACAATATATCAATATCATTAAAACAAACTAGAACAAGGGAGCCCCTTTAAGATAACTTGACATCTGCTGCACCAGATGGGAAAAAAGAAAGGACATGACCCATTTGCCAACCTTATTTTCTAACTGATTCATTCCTGGTTGTTTCTCAAGTTGAAGCAAGCCTCCACATTCTCACTAAAATGTCTTATAATTGGTTCTAAGTCTGCCTTTTATGGGAAGGCAAGGTCCTTCTTCACTTGAATTCTTCCTGATTGGCCTTCTGGTTGTCAGCATCCCTAATTCCCACTTCTCCAGCTGTCTGTTCCCCTCTTGTTCTCCCAAAGCTTCTTCTACCTGAACAAGCTCATTGATCCCAGGGAAAAAGTCTCCCATTCCCTTGAAGAGGTTGATTGATCTGATCCAGACTATCACAAGCTGGACTTACACAAAACAGCTGTCTGTCTTCTTGCCAGTCATACCCCTTCCAACAATCCATTAAAAAAAATTAAGTAAATTGCAAAGACACAAACAGTATTTCTAGCCTTTATTGCCAAAGATACTTATATTTATACAGTCAACTGTCCTAATTTAACTCCACATATTTTTAACTCTTCCTGTGTTGAGTAATACTGATTGAGAAACTACTTCCTGTTCCCAATGTGAATATTTTTCTTCCTTTGAATTTTGCATTTACAGAAAACATCAAGTTTTCCAATAACTAAGGCCAAATATTCTAGTCTGAAAAATAAAATATTCATTTTGAAGGATATATCTAAGAAATGTATCCAGAAATAACTATTTGCACTCTTTCCATCCCTCTTCTTTTCCCTCCTTCAACTTGTGGAAGGTTTTCATGGCAGTAGATTCTATGTGTTTTTACCAGCTTTATTAAACAATCCCAACATTTTTTCCACTCCTCTTATCTCATACTATAGCTCTCGACCTTCCTAACTAAGCGATGACTCATCACCTTCCTTTTATTACTGGCTTGGGCTCCCATCACCTGCAGCCATGTGCCCCCTGCATCCTTCCTTCCTGCCCCAAGCCTGCAAGGCTGGTTCCTGCCCTGAGGGCTTGACTGAAGGTACCAGCATCACACAGATCTCCCCAAGTAAGCCTAACAGCTACCAAATGGTGGAGAAGACACACATCCCACCTCAGCTTCTGGCTGCCCCTCAGGTGGATATGCAACTAGTTAGCTTAAAATTATCTCTGCCAAGTACTGTTAGAAGCATAACTATGACAGCCTGGAGTTCAACAGAAGCTCAAAAACTTGCCTAAAAAGAAGCAGCTAGCCCAAGCAGACCTGTGTGTTACCATAGCTACACTGTTATTACTCAAACTATCTAGTTTAAAGTTAGCAACACTGTCCCCACCAGCTCCAGTTCCACCTATGACTGCTGTGGAGACAGTCTGATATTCAAAACACTCAGGTCTCCCACAAGGAGTAATTTTCACAGGGTCTACAGTAATACACAGTTAACTTCCTCCGTTCCTCCCCAGCCAGCTGCCAAAGCAGCAGGCATTTCCTTAAAAACGTCCTGCTGAATTTCTAAAGATGGTGTGCATGTATAAATAGAAGTGGTTTGGCATGATGAGATCCCAGGGAGTAAACTGGCTCACTTCAACTTGCAACACAGAAGCACAACAGTCAAACTGAAGAGAAGGGCAGATATCTATGCTGACTTCCAAACTTTGGAAGAGATAATCAAGAATGATAAGCTTAAAAAAAAATTAGAAATCATGACATTTTTTTTTTTCCAACAGCAGAGTGAGGCCATCCATTCCCAAGGGTCAAAAGGAGTTAGCTGCCTATCTTCCATAATGGAAAACTATTTGAACAGGCCCAAGGCTACTTTCATAACCTGCAACCTCCATTTAAAGTAATTATCTGGTCCATATCTAGCTCCCTTTTAATGATTAATTCTACCCATCTTCAAAAATTTTATTAAAATTCTTATTCAAGAAAAAAGTGTGTTTTCCTGCAAGTGTTAATGATATTAAAGGACCTGGCTTGTTTTCAAGCATCTTATATTTACACAGACTCTTCAGGATAAAGATTACTATCACAGACTTTACAAACAATTACATAGTGGCACAAACAGAATCGATTTGACCTATGTGTTCAAAGGCATCCCTTTCTGTACCATTACAATGCATGAACAACAGAGACTCAGACAGTAATTAGTACTGCTCAGAAACACTATGCCAAAAACTGCAAAAATCTGCCAGGAGAACCAACAAGAAGCTAGACCACTGCTGAAGCATTAAGCTTCCCAGTTCACTGACCAGTACTTTTATCTTTTATGCAGTAGCTATGCATAAGCCCAAAGTTCTCCCTGCAAGCTCCATTATGGCAAACATTCATACTCCCTACAGAACACTATTAGGGGATGTTAACACTTTAAAAAATTTAAAAGTAGTAATTATTTCTGAAAATAGAGCTGGACCTGCTGATCACTAGAAAATTCAGAGCCTACATAAAAAGAGCATGAACTGTGCAGACTGAAAAGTAGGTGCTGTGTTGCACTAGTGGGGATAGATGCACCTCCCAGCTGGTACTCAGAGCCACACTTCTAGAAGCACGTAGATAGAAGGTTGTAGCAACGTAGGTGCCAGTCTTCTTAGAAGCAACAAATGATAGGACAAGAGGAAATGGCCTCAAGTTGTGCCAGGGGGGGTTTAGGTTAGCTATTAAGAAAAATTTCTTCACTGAAAGGGTTATCAAGCCTTGGAACACACTGCCCAGGGAAGTGGTTCAGTCACCATTCCTGGACATATTTAGAAGTTGTGTAGACATGGTTCTGAGGGACATGGTTACATGGTTTAGCAGTGAACTTGTTGGAGTCAGGGTAACGGTTGGACTTAGTCTTAAAGGTCTTTTCCAACCTAAACAGTTCTATGATTCTTCCCTCAGCCCTTTTGTGTTTAAACGTATGCTCACCTATTCATTTCTCCTGTACACATTTGTAGGACATGTTTTGTAACACAGAATGCTGAAACATAGCCAATATTTACACAGTTATTTCTGCTTCTGCAGAACAGGAGCTGATAAGCTATTTTGTGTTTCAGCCTTTGTTACTTTTAATTTCACACCATGTAGATAAAACTAATCTATATGCCATGCAAGGAGCTAGGTCAGATAACAAGAAAAAACCCTTAGCTGTTATAGCAGCAACATTATATAAGTATCCAATGAT
This sequence comes from Coracias cyanogaster, assembly GCA_033124195.1. NCBI lineage: Eukaryota > Metazoa > Chordata > Aves > Coraciiformes > Coraciidae > Coracias > Coracias cyanogaster. The sequence goes on along the minus strand of JAVSBS010024428.1, from coordinate 36,196 downwards.
GCATTTTGTTGCCTCAGCTGGTCTCCTGCCAGACACGTAATATTCCTGTTTCAAGTGACCTGCATAAAGACACCAAAGATTTACAGATGGATGTGCACAAGAAAGTATCAACTAATCACTGCAGTGGGTTTGCTGTACAATGTGCATATTTACCTTGTTTATCAAGGGCACTTCTTCCTCAACACGTAATAGTGGCACTGCTGTGAAACTAGGAGCAGGAAAGGCAACACAATTTCTTATCCAGAATCTCATAGAAATTCAAGTGAAAGAAGGTACAGTCACCATGTTCTCAGCTCAGGTTCACTATGTCACAGTCAATATCACAGGGCAGGACTTGAAATGACAGAAAATAAATTACTTTTAATTCAACAAGCCTGGATGTTCTAGCTTTGCCTCAAGAGAATTTTCTACCTTGTCATGGAAGTCTGAAAGTGACATACTATCAGAGAGACTCCAATATCTAAGCAATCTCATTTCTGCCTTTTAAAAACCTTCCTAATTCAAGATATTTGCACTTAAGAGGCATATTTAATACTTGAAATATTAATGTCTTTTTAGCCACACTATCATCAGCACTCTACACTCAAATTCCCACAGAAGCAGTCACACGTTAGCCACACTGCACACTATTTTTTGCAAACAGATGATTTCTCATTTTTATTGTTTTACGGCTTCTAACAAAGTGGATGAGCACTCTTTTCAAAACAGATCTCAATCTTTTATTATCAGTGGGCCTCTGGTAGTGTCTAAGTTAATTTGGACAGCAACCTCCTCCATCAGAGAGTCAATTCTAGGCAGGGACAAAGTGGACAAACTGCACTGGACAGCAAACGTGTGGTCGCAGTGGAAATAGTCATGAGTAACTGCTTGACTCCACAAAGCCAGGTTGCTATTGCCATCCATTATTGTGACAAAAGGGTTCAAGTTCAGAAGGCAGCAACTATTGCTAAGGAGAGCCACGAAGCAGTAGTCACTGCTTGATCCTGCTCCTCTGCCAGAACTAGCAGTGCTAGCCCACACTTAATTGTCCCTTCCACTTCTTTATTCTCCTTGTCTCCACCACAAACCACTGAGTCCTGGCCCACCTCTGGCCTTTCAGCCCTGGATGACAGAATCAGAACACCAAGATTCAGGTACTGTCACAATTCCCCTATTGACCTTTTATTGTTATCCTTTTTTTCTTGCCCCTTAGCTTATTCTCTTCTCAAGTGCACTCCAAAACTCAACACAATTTGCCTGCCATCCTACTGTCCATCCTGCTGATCTGCTACATCTTGTTCTTTATATAGTGCCTGCCTATTCCAATTGGTCTAAGCTGACTGGAGCAGACTAACACATAATATTAAGTTTTTGTGCACATATTATTCAACTATCACTTAAAACTCCCATAAAAATGCTATTAGATTTCATATAAGTATTTATATACATACATATGTAAATTTTGCCTTAAATGGAACAAGACAATATAAGTATAAATGTTCTTAAACATCATCTTAACCGCAGCAGTTTTAGTTTTCCAAATAATCTTCATTTCCTTTTCTCTTCAGATCAACCTTTCGTATTTTCCCATAAATATGATTTTTACCTTTGAGTTCAAGTGGTAAGGATGTGTGAGATTCAGAAAGAACAGCGCCCTGGAAGTGATCTTCAAGGATGTTATTTCTGACATCACTAGTCTCCTGATAGTCAAGCATGAGCATTTATTTAAATGTCCTTCTGCTAGAGGTTGCTAGTGGTTCTCAGCTCTTGAGAAGGCTAGCACTGGTGCTATGATAGGGTTATGCTAAGGCTGGCTGCATTTTTCGACAAGTTTTTATTTCAAACACTTCCGTCACAATATATGCGCTAAAACCAAGCCCAGAGTAGTATTCTAACACTTACTAAATATTTCTTGATGAGGTACATTTCTGCAACAATATCACTTCAGGGTGTTTCTGTCCTGCCATACATTATATATGGGACTGATAATGCCAGCTGAATTCCTCCATGGTGCCTGATCAGGAAACGGTAAAGGCTGCCAAGGCAGTTTTGACTAACAGCTATGCAAGGGAACCGAGCTCAGAGTAAGCACCAATTACCACAATGGAGGCTTGCACTCTCAGGAAACAATGAAACAGAACAAGCTTGACAGACAATTAGGAATCCTACTTTTCTAATAAATGCAAGTTCTTGGCCAAATCTATCATCAAAATATGCCTGATATCAACAGTTATATGGAAGAAAACAGCTTCAGACAAATAATCTACCCTATTCTCAATAAAATAAAATGTTTCACAAATAACTCACAATGACAATTCAGAAAATCGCTGTATGTCCCTTGTGTTAGATGCTAAGGTAGAGTCTTTCATAAATTACCTAGAGTTAGCCTTCTACTATTCAGAGATAACCCACTTTCAGAGCAATCATGTAGTAAAAAATGCTGTGTTCTTAACAACAAACTGAAGGCAATCAGGACAGCACAAACATTCTTCTACAGCCACTATGCTAGAGTAACTTCACTTCTACAGTCACTTCATCAGTGATACTGGACCTAACACTCCCTCACAATAATTGGAGAAAGTCTGAAGTTGTGTGGCAGTCACTTAACTGTTTTTTGTATTTGCACATTGTAATTTAGAAGAGCTTAATGATCTAGAGCATCCAGTCTGGCCATCTTTCCTTGCTGCATTAGTGATGTCTGGGTAATTTTCTTCAGTTTCCTCAAAGTCATAATTACATGAGAGTCTCTGGCTTAATTTAAATAAGCCAAATAAACAACCTCTTTATGACTTCAGGGGAAAAAAAAAAAAAAAACTTGAAAGTATTAAACACATGAAACATTAACCCAAAAAGATGTATTTTGGATCTTGGTACTTCAGAGAAGGAGCTGCCAGCACTTCCACACTTAATTTCTCAAGGTAACCTGCAGAAAGTCTGCTAAGTAATATTAACAGAACCTGATCCAAAGACTTAAAAAAATTAACTAACATGTTTTATACTCCTCTCTTCACAGGCTGACAGTGATCAGTGCTGCAAGTATACAGCATTACCATCATCCACAACCAGTTCTTTGACAGCACAGCCATTAAATGAACAGCAAGTTCACTCTCCCTAAAACTGCAACCTGAAATCCCAATCAAATCCTTGTTTTACAAGCATGCATTCCCTTTTCTCAGATTTCCTAGGTATCTCACATTCACACATGGTTTTTCATGAGCATCCCACAAGTTTAAGTTGTTAATGTATTTGTACTTCAGTGTTATGAGTCTTGCACTTAACACAGCATGCACTTGACAACAAGGATACAGTCTGTTGCATCATACTGATTATATTGCTTTAAGTGCATTAAATGCAGTCAGCTTCTTAGATCTGTTAATTCTTTGTATCATTACAAGATGTATTATATGCATAAGACAGCTATACAGTGTGATTTCCTCCTCCTTAGACAGATGTGTAAGTGTGGCTAAGCTTCACTTTGTGTTTCCTTTGTCAGGTTGCTGTGGCTTTTACTCATTCTGAATCATTACTTTATTACTTTTTCCACTGTTATCATGACATCCCATCCTGAAATACTAGCTGGACTAACACCAACAACCTGCATACCCCAAGTATCTTCAAAAGTATTCTTAAGTTAGGTTTAGTAAGTATTGTTATATTACATCTAAGGACAAAGATAGCAGGACTAGTAAATGAACTTAGATGCCTGATTTCCATTCTAGTGCCAAGATATACCAAGAGAAACAGCATCACAAGTTAAATGGAATGGCCCTACTGCACATGGACTTGTGTGGCATCAAAGCAGTATCTGAAGGATAACCAGTTTGATCTGATATTTGGACTAAAAGAATCTTAAAGCACAGCGAAATTAAAGCAATTTATCTGTTAATACAGCTCTTCCAGTAAGGGCATGCTGAACTATTTAAGTAGTTTCTTTTAAATAGGAACTTTTTTAAATTCGTGCTTTTACTCACACTTTTGGCCAGCTTTAGAATCACTGATTCTCAGTCACTGCCAGGAAGCAAAAAAATAACAGACTATGGAGAAGCTCCTAGATCCCACCTTACACTGTCCCCTGAGGAACTAAGTGGAGTGAAAAGGCATGGATGGCATTTGCAGTGGTGGCAAGCATCCTATTTATAGCATCCTAAGGAGGATATTTGGGATAATTAGTTAAGTTGTATTTTGAATAAAAAACTATGAGAGTTAAAAGGACAAAAGCTGAACACTGCTGACTGAGATTAAACTCAAATCAATATTAAACTCCACATTTTACTTGAACCTGTTAGATTTGTTCTTTCTTTCCAATTTATAAAATCCTTCCCATCTCTTCCATCACTCCCTTTTTAAGATCTGCAACAGTAATGAAAAAGCACTCATGCTCTAGGAAAATATGATTTGGCACTTTGTAAATATGATCAGGATTAAATTACCAGTTCAAATCTAGCAGCAACAAGTGAGAATGATTATGTGGCATTTGCCACTTAGCAGCCTGTGATATATACCAGTAGTTTTAGTCTATCTCAGGAATGGTGATACTTCTTGTCTTCGATACTCCAGTCTAGTACTTGTGTTGAGGCCCATAAAATAACACAAAATTGCAAAAATTCCTTTCCTGAAACAAACAACTGCCATTACTTCTCTTAGAAAAAAAAAAATGGTAATTTCAGAAGAGAGTTGCAAGTGTCACTGAAAATGATCACATGCCAGGGATGTTTAAAATCACATATCAATACTTTGCTCTTTCCCCCCTTTAGAGGCTTTTCATTTGACCTTCATTTATATGTGTGCGCATTTATATAAAAGTGTACATGTGTTGTGGTTTCGGTTTTTTTAACTAGAGGTTATGCAACAAAAATGTAAATGTCAAGTCACCAGTTGCTCATGATGAATTTCAGCCTGCTCTAACTAGCAGAAAGGCTTTCCTATCAGCTTACCTGGGCACAGAAACTAAGGTAAACCGTTGATGCTACAATCCACTGCAAAGCAGTGGAAAAAAGCCAAAAAACTAAGTAAAAATTAATGCTTTTTATGTCATTGAAAGTGTAAAGAAATTACCTCCATTCTTCAATTCTCTATTTTCCCTGCTTTCAAATGAAGTTTTATTTGAAATAATATTTCCTCTCCAACTTTACATACATAGGTGAGATATATGTGGTGATCTCTCACACATACATCTCGTGTATTTTTTCTTCCATTTCCAGAAAAAAAAAAAAATCATTTTCTTCTAATATATAGGAGCTGGAGTCTTATTACACTAGTCATTCAAAAAACACAGCAGGTACTTTAAACAAGTTCTTTAGAATTCAGGAAACTTGATCTGTGATCATTGAAAAAGAGGATCAAAGGGAAAGAGGCATTTGTGAGTTGGCTCATTCATTGGGTTTGTTTTGGTTTTTAAAGAAAAAAACACAAATTGTCTTTATTCTGTAAAACTATGCTTTAAAAAGTAGACAGAAACAATATGGTTTTAGGCAGCTTTCTCTTCCCAAAAGCATTCAAAAGATGTTTAAGCATGGTGTCACGAAACCCAATTTCAGAAGAAAGTAAGCAAGCTTAATAGATTAGCTCTTGCCTTTATAAAAAGGAATACCCCATATACTGCATTTTTTTATTTAGGTAAAGCACATAACCTGTTCATATACATTCTGTATATAAAGTCACTAGGTATACATAAGCATAGATAAAATGACTCTCTCTATGTATAGGTGTAGGTGTGTGCACTATGCTCATATCACCACCCTCAAAAAAACACTTAACTTAGACATCATTCCTCAAAGAGCACCTGAAACTCAAGTTCCACATTTGCAGAATCCCCTTAAGAAATGTAAAGAAATGCTTTGTCTCCCATTCCCTCATTTTGCCATAAATGGTTGCTACAACAGGGAGAGCAGGTTCACTTCTAAAATGTAATCCGCTTGCCAAACATTGAAGAGCCAGAAGCTCTCTACTAATTACTTTAGCTAAATGTTTCAAACCAGAATCAGCTTACACATCCTACAGGTGCTGAAAGAGCTGGAAGCATTACCCAGCTACCTTCAAAACAGGTGACTTGGAAGATGAAAAGAGGCTTCCATCCAACCAATGTAAAGCAGTATTTGGCACACTGCACACATACAAGACAATCACCACTACTATCACCTAGATATTGAGATGACTTCTTAGAAAACATGTTGTATGTTTGGCTGGAAAACAGCACACTTAGAGTGAATCTTCTCAGCTCCCCACAGGAGCACCAACAGCCTGCACTCAGACTTGACAGAAAAACTGAAGTCCAAATATCATCACACAGAACAGGGCGGGACATAGACACTGATTGTCCAAGTGTCACACTACAAAGCCCGTAAGATTATCAGAAAGCTTCTGTGTTACAATGCAGACTTCTCAGTAACAGAGTCATGTTGGAGAGTTTCTCCTTCATAATCCCTCTGTCCCCATTTTCTAGATACTTCTAAAGTCCTTGCATCCTCCACTGTGCTCCAAGAACAATCTCAAAGATAGAAAAACTTACTTTCATAATAAGCACATTGTTCCTGAAAGGAGATTCATTCTACCCATGCTGCAGCTGTTCCTTTTGTCTGTTTAGTTTGGGTTTTAATTTAAAAACAGTATATAGTCATGTATAGCTTTACTGAATTCATTTCTTGCTGGAAAAAAATTTGTTAAATTTCTTATTTTAAGGACAACTGCAATTTCTCCTCATGAAACAAATCCTGTATAACATAGGTTTTCTAGTAATTTCTAATCATATAATCCATTAATAAGGCCTACACAATTTTTAAAATAGACACATTCTGTGTTTCACACATCCAACACCTTGTTCCTCACCATAATGAAAACACCAAAACGCTATTAATTTTTTACCTAAAGCAGCTAACTTCCATCAGCATCCCATTTGACATGCTATAGAAAGCTCCCCTGGAAACTGAAAAAAGCAAGTCCAATATACTCTTCAGACAACTCTTCCAGAAGCTTATCAAGTGAATGCCACTATACATTTTAGATACGCCTGCAAATTACGATTTTTGGAAACCACCATGAAGAAAGATTTCAGAGAGACAGAAATAAATCCTCTTACAGACTGAGCCCTTGTTAAGAATCGAAAACACCCACCAAATGGGACAGGTGAGAAGCAACACTGATGCCTTATGAAGCAGAAAGGACAAAGAGGAAGTTGGGGGCATAGTTTATCTTGCCAATATTCTTTACGTAGGAAATTCTTGTACCAAAGTCTGGTTTTGAGACAGAACTATTTATCAATCTTATACTAAAATATTGCTTCTTAGAGCAAAAATTTATATATATTTACTGAAGTAAATCAAGGAAACAAAACATAGAACTTGGCTTCCCCCCTCCTTCAAAGGTCAGTAAACCAATCTTTTACATTTCCACAGCATCTTACACACCAAAACCTCAAATTACTTAAACATCAAGTGTCACCCATCAGGCAGGAAAGCCTTCTACAGACATAAACCTAGCCAAATAGATACTATACCTCTTAAAAGGAGAAAAAGTCTTAAGAATTAAAGAGCAAAACACTGTGCCTCTTTCATTTTCTTATAGCTAGACAGAACAACATATTCAGATTTAAAACACTGGCCAAGAACCTTACAGTCTACTGCATAAAGAAGTGTTGATTTTTACTAGCTGAGGTTTTCATTACCAATACTCATCATCCCACAAACACTAAGACAGGCACACACAGACTTTTGGTGGAGTTCTTGGTGATTCACCACCACATACATACTTTCCACTCAGAAATGTTTGTTGGTGGGGCGCTTGTGACTCACCTTCAACGCCCTTTCTTCCCAACATCATGGTCCCTTGGTGGAGTGTTGGTGATTCATTAATGCACAGCCAGTCATCTTAACTCAAGCAGTGTGCCAGATGACTACACTGTGACTTTTGCTTGCTGAGGGAATTAATAGTGCTCTTTCACACCAGTCTGTGTAACTTGTAGGTGATCTCAGGAGACAGAGCTGTTCCAGTACTATTCCCATGAGTCTCATCCTTCTGAGTTTTACCTTGGCCTACTGTATCTGCAGGCCAATGGAATACCTTCCTTTGTATTTAATCCCTCATTTTCCATACGGACAGGAAACTACAGATAAAGAAAATGAACACTTCAGAAAACTAACAGCACTGTGAAGCCACTTGCAGACAGCTCATTAGGCTGAACCACAGCACCAGGACCAAAATATCTCAGCTATAACATTACGAAGTTAATGATGCTGGCCAGAAGTCCAGTAATACACACTTTGTGCTCACTAACTACAGACTTATCCCTAGCAGAGATTATTCTTAGGTGTCTAGTAGGGAACAATTCTATTGTTAAACAATAGGAAGGAATTTTGAGGCAGAGGCGAGGAATTTCTTTAATTAAATTAAATGGCCTTCATATAGAATAAATAATCTAAACTCATAGTTTTTAGTTATTTAGGTCCCAGTGAAAAATGCTTTTGATTATGATTATCTGTGACATACTCTGTTGTAAAAGTGAGACTATAGATCAATTCTCTAATGCCTTGTTCTACATTCTGCTGAATTTCAGTTTACAACTATCAGTCACCAGTGCTCTCCTTGTTCCTTGCTCATTTATGCCACAAAAACTCTGAACAAGTAGCACATTCTGTGTTGCTCTCAGTGGTGAAGACTTACAGCCCCCTGGTATGGATTTAATAAGTCTCCCAAAAATACTTGTGTCATATCACTTTGGTTGTAGTCTTCCTTACATACTTCAGTGAGAAATTGATGCTATTTAAGGAACTTAAGAAGACTGTTTCTTTTCCATCATCTGCCAATCACTCACAGCTTAGATTATTTTATGTATGTGTGTAAAAGTAATTGCTAAAACAGAGCGTCTCTATAGCTCTGAAATGCTACAACTCTTTCTTGTAAAAAACTTCCAGTTTGTTTCCAAAAAGTAGGCCAGCCTACAAAAACAGCTAGAAATCATAGAATCATTATGGTTGGAAAGGACCACCAGGGTCATCAAGTCCAACCTTTGTCCTAGCATCTCTCCAACCACTACACCATATCCTCAAGCGCCGCATCTATTCGTTCTTTAAACACCTCCAAGGATGGTGACTCCACCACCTCCCTGGGGCAGCCTGTTCCTGTGCCTAACTACCCTCTCAGTGAAGAATTTCTTCCTAATATCCAATCTAAACCTCCCCTGACGCAACTTGAGGCCAT
>JAVSBS010024428.1:8473-26542 GCA_033124195.1 Coracias cyanogaster | reverse complement strand
GGCTGGGCCTGATCCCCCTGTTGTCCTGCACTTGCCGTGTGATCACCCCCAAGATGAACTGTTCCATAACCTTCCCCAGGACTGAGGTCAGGCTGACAAAAATGCATCCTGTCTACAAAAATTCCTGCATCTCTTACTTCCATTATTTTTGTAAAGAATTTATTTAGAAGTAGCTCACATTTTTCCTGTTGCTTGCTCATTCAGTAAGTACCTACACATTAAAAAATGGTGATCTACAAAAAAAGAGACGCATAGGAATGGCAAAGTGATTATGCTGCATACTGCAAATTACACTATCCTTTTGAAACAGGAAAATGCACAGGAATTTAGGAAGGGAGGACTTTTATGCATCTTCTTTTAAGTTTTGTATGTGGTCATCATGGTTGTTTCTACAGTGTAAAGCCTTATATCCAGACTGGCACCCCTGTTACTAAACCACACTGCCAAATCACTAGTGTCAATCATTGGAGGGTGAATGTATCAGTCAAGTTTGACCACAAGATGATCAAACATACACCCCTCCAACTACATAAGCCGCAACAGGAAAAATATTCAAAAATATAGTTCATAGGAAATACAAAGCAAGAACTTGTTCAGGCTACCAAAGAACGATCATAGCCAGCATTTCTGTGCACACCCTCTGACTCAAACTGGACTCTAACGGATAAGGATGAATAAAACAAGTACCCACCTCAAGCGTAATAAGGAAGCAGGCTACAAGTTCTTGATTAATTACTCAAGCCTCACCAGGATGCGGTCATAGCCTCCCCAAATTTGTGCCAGAGTGGATGTGGTTTTCCAGTTCCACGGGTGAGTAAACCCTCAATGCTGTTAGTCCATACCACACAAATACATTTTGTTTACATTTAGATCCAAGGGATAAGACTCAAAAGGATGCATTCATACAGAAAACATGTGTGATATTTACTCCAGAGTTGGAGAAAGCACAGCTTCACCTTCAAGTCTGTCAGGAGGACTCCCTTCCACCCTCCTGCAACTAGCAGGCACAGTAACAATCCACAGCAACAGAAAGTGAGCGGAGCCTCATAACCCAACAGCAAGTACTCACAATCCAGTGGTAACACTGACTGTGCATATCTTTTGTTATGACAGCTGCAAAATCACTCCATTACTCAGCCCTCTCCTCTCAGCATTACATCCCTGTTCGGCTTTGCACATATGCATTCACTCATGCCCTGCTACACTGGCAAACTCTGAAGATCTGTATTAGCTGTGGCACAAGTATTTATTTTTTTTCCTCCCCTCAGAGTCAGGCTCACATCAGTTTATCACTTTCTTCTGCAGCATTACCAGTACTAGGCTGCATCCTCAATATCTCTCACTTCAGCTATGGCACTTTCTGCTGCCTTTCATCATCTGATCTAGCTCCGGTCACTAAAAACAGTATTCTCTTGAACTAGCAGAAGTCTGGGGTGAATCCCACTCCCTTTATTATACATCCACGTATGTCTTCATACAGGTCTTTCCCCCTGCAGCTGCCTTTAGCTATTGGATAGTTTAAGTCATCAAGTGTCATTAAAAGACCTGACAACGGTACTCAATATGCCCTCTCACAACACAGTGGAACCAATGGTACTATCTTTTCCGAGTTTGTGATTTAGCAATAGAAGAAATAAAATAATTTCAAAAGCTGGAAAAATAAAATTGGAAGTATTTTAGAGTAGAAAACACAACTTAAGCAAAAAAGGGGACAGGGTGAGGAGAGGAACCTTCACATAAACAGGCATTTCTTCCTCCCTTTAGGCAGAGGCTCAGAGTAACATTGCACTAATACTACTGGGAAATTCAACTTTCAGTATTGTTTAACCTGCACTGTAGGCAGGTACTTTTATTTCCTCACAACTGTATAAGCTAAATGGGGAATTTCAGAGCCACATTTTAAAAATCACTCAGTTTTAGAATACTCATTAGGCAGCTGTGTAAATCTTGTCTCTGCCATACTTCTGATCACTCCAACAGAAAACGGCACTCTCTGTTAGCTGACACTTCTGCAAAGCAAATGTGAAATCATATCGACAGCAGACTAGTCAGTGCAAACCTTAGTGCTCTCCAGCAGTTTCAACAGCTGCCTCAGGAGTAGGGCTGCAAGGAATCAAACCAAAGGTAAAAAATGATTATTTCCCTTCACAGCTGTTACAAAAATATGCTGCCAACAAAACAGTGACTTCATCCTAAATTTTCAAAGATGGTCTGATATGTTTTGGTGCCTACAAAATTAAGGCCTTCACATGGATCCATGTGTATTTACTAACACCATCATAAGTGCAAGAACAGAGGAAGAATTCTATTCCATACCATGAACATCCACACAATATTTTTGCCTGCAAGAAGATATTTTTCTCACGAAAAATATATGGGATTATCTATACTCAAAGGCTTCTCTAAGATTTGATGTTTGTCCTTTTTATTCTTTATATCTGCTTCAGTTACTCTTCATTTGTCATATCACACTTTTTGCCTCTAACATAACTAAAAAAGTTTGACCCTCAAGATGTATAGTATGCCAGAAAAGTTTACTTTAGTATTTACCTTTATATTACACTGATTAATTAAGTTCATTCCTATTGGGTAACGTAAATGTTTGCTGCACGTGTCCTGTAGACTGAGTCTCTATAGTCATAAGCACCTTTCTTATATATTCTAATCGATAGTGAGACATGCAATGATCCCTAAACTTGCCCACCCATTGTATTTCACTTGGTATAGTTTTAATTTCTCTAAAATGTCTCCCTAAGAGTCCCTTTCAGTTTGCTTAAGTAATATGTTTTTCATATTGTTCAATATGTGAACAAATCAAACCTTAAATGGAAAAAGACTTAAATACTATGTTTATGCACCACAGTCAATTATGCAGTCAACATGTACTAGAGGAGTTTTGCTAATGTTCATATTATCTCTTCATTGTGGCACCATACAGGCACACAACATTTAGATAAATGAAGAAGTGGGTATTTTACTTAAAGTCTTTTCAAGAAAACTTTGGGAAATAGGCACTTTGTGAGCCATCTCCCAATGCTAGATAGACCCTCCCAATATGGCTAATTCACTGCAAGCTAACAGAGACAGCTCGAAGACTTGGAAAACATAACCACCAAAGTCTGTAGAGCAGAGGTGGAAAGTTTTAAGTACAAATTGTTTAGAGGAAAGTTAAGAAGCAAAACTTACTAGACAAGTTAAGTATTCATATAGCACTTAAACATCTAGAAGATCTGGAAGCAGAGACTCATGTGAGCCCGCAGGCTGCAAGTGGAATTGACATGAGTGAAACAATAATATACCCTTTTTATGCCCCACCAAAACCAGTGCTAAAGTTCTAGCTGTTCATCCATGAAGGCACACCATGCTGTGAAAGATCTCAAGAGGAAGCATGCATTTTCATGTTTTTCTGTACATGCAAGGACGATGTATGTGAGGCTATAGATGTTAGAAGCACCAATATTTTACCTTTTGGTCTCCACAGAACAGCAGATGCCACTACACCAGAACTATTACAATGAGAAATGGGGGAGGAATATTAGTCAGCTGTTTTGGGGTATGCAGGTATGATGAATAGCCTGATTTCTAGAGGCTCAGAACACTTGCAGTTCTAGAGTTAAAGCTGTAGTTTCCATGCTCAGAGCCATGGACTTGGCAGTGCTTCTCCCATCTGTGATTCACTCAGAAAGTGCTCAAGTCTAAAGCTGTAAATCTCATCTGTGTATTTTACATCCTTCTACAGCTGCATCATCTGCCTCCACATTGTGACCCGATAATTTCCATACAGTAAGGCTCTAATAGGGTAGGTTTTGCCACTGCCACTTTTTTACTTAAGATTTTTTCATGGCACCAGAATGTTGGTGTTTTTTAATATATTATCTACTTTTTATCTCTTAGATCACAATGCTTTAAAGACTTAAAGCCTGTGCCTAAGGGTCAAGGCTTGATTTTCATTCACTCTGTGCTTATCCTGTCTAAATGATACTGGTGGTAGAGATTAAAAGAAATAGATGGAAATCTCACATGGAAAAGTCTTTAAATTACATGGCTCTCCAACTTACCATTTGCCAGCAAATGTGATATTTTAATCAAAAGGCATACCAGACTTCCTGACATGTATAAAAAAACCCAAACGTGATGCTTGTACTTTATTGTGGAATAAACTGTGCCAATCTTACCTGCTTCTATTAAAACTCTCATTTTCCAGTTAAGTTGAGATAGCTGCAAGTAGGAGCATCAACATACTCTGGAGTCATGTAAGTTTCTCTTCTTTCCATTATGTACTATATTCTTACCTTTTTCCTAAAGCTTAACTGAAAACAGGCAATTTTCTTCATGCTTTTATCTTGGAATTTCCATAAGTAATTTGTACTTGGGAAGCCCTTTCATCAAAAGCAAACTAAAAGAATATCCTCCTAGTACTGCTGCCCTTTCAAAGGTTATAAACCTGTTGTTTAAGAAGCTGCATTTTTCAAGATACATCCATGATTTCAGCTTCCATTTTTAAAAAGTAAACCTCTGGTTCCTGTGGTGGACTTGAACTATCCTCATTTTACATGTTTCCTTTAGTATCCCAGGCCTGTCTTAAAAAGTGGAACTTTCACAGCAGTCTACTAGCCTTCAAATGCTCTAAAGAAACAGAAATGGCATCTATTTAAGGAACTGTTTTTCTAACACCGGAGAGAAGTAAATTTGACTTTGGATAGAATGCCAAATTCCTGCTAAAGCCAGTGAAAGAAATGTTTGGATGATAAACTAAGACCAATAGTGATGTATCACAATCCTTTCCTATTTACACTGGATAAAAAGAGGGTACTGGACACTGACCAAGCAAATGTAAAAAGAGTTCTTTTTTTCTAGCAACAAGTCTCCTACAGTCTATCCAAGTCTTCCACCCTCTTGTACTGCATTTAATCACCCTGAATGATGTGGTACCTGCTTGGTTTTCCCCCTCCCCTCTCTGCTCGTCATCTGCCTGGACAAATTCCTTTAATGAAAACACTCCACCCCAAGAAGGTTTATAGCTGCTATTCTTCATTGCTCTACCGCAGTTTTGATCTCTTCCTTGCACAGGCAGCAACAAAAAAAAGCTGCTGAATTTCTATGTATATTGCAGTTTACCTTTCTTTAAATCAGGCCTGTGACTAATGTTTCTAATGTCAGTGGGTTTACAGAAGTATTAAGAATATTTTCAGGCCATTCCTTGTGCCCATTCAGTACTCTTCTTTTCCCCTTCCAAAGCTAACGCATTCTCCAACCTCCCATACAACTAACTGCTGTAACCTTCCAGTTTCTGTGATGGCAGGTATGCAGAGTCTTTGCCTGAGTGACTTTGATGTCCCGCTGCTAAAGCTAGACCTGCCTACAAAAAACTGAGATCCAGGGCGTATTGTTCACTCTCAATCAAAATTGCACAAAACATATTGAGAAGAGCAGACATGGGAAGAGATGTGATCTTCTTTGTGCAATATAAACAAAAGAGGCCTCCAGAGAAGCTGAAGAGGCAGAGTTTGTGATACAAAGAGCATGAGAAACAGATACAGGAGTGGAGAAGTGAAGACTGTTTTGTAGGCTATTATACGGTCTGACATTTCTCATCTTTTTACTGTCCAAAACTCAACTTTCCATCAAAACACAGAACTGGCTTATTTTCCAGGTTCATTCACAACTCTCAGTAATTATGTATGTGCATTTATGTCTGAAATTATTTTGAGTTTCTTGCCAAATTTCATTGAGTAAACACATTTGAGTACCTGAAGCCAAATTTGTGTTAAGTATAATATTCCCTGCTCCGCTTTCTTTCCTGGAGTGCTTCCATGTGCTCTTACACAGCTGCTACGCTCCACTTAACTGCTGACTGATGTTTTTCACACCCATACAAATTTTTCCCAAGATCTATAGTTGCCCAGCTCAAACTTCCTACTCCTATATAACACTGAAATTTTAGCAACTGCTTTTGCATTAAATGTGGCTTTATCTAGATTTTAGAGTGATCCTAGAACAACTAATTAAACATACTGTTTGACATTCCTTAGCAGGGATGCTCTCAAACTAAAAAATAGAAAGAATAAAAATGTAACTACTCAAAATTCGAGATCTCTCTTCTAAACTTATGGGATGTGCTTTTTTGTTTCAATAAGAATGTTCTTTAAAGGAAAATATAAACAAACAGGAAATTAGCAGAGCCTAATATGAAAACTCAAAAAAGAGAAAAAGATTCCAGCATCATAGAACCCTCTGGGATCTGCACGTAGCTAAAAATAAAATACTGAGAGTATTTCTGGTACTATAGAATGCCAGTACCTGTAAGGCATATATTGTACTTTTGTCTGTGGTTTGTTCAGGCTGTTTGGGTTTTGCCCTTCTTCAATTACTCATCTCTGTAGAAAGTTTTCACTAGTCCAAGATTCTAAAGTGATGAGAAGATTGCATCTTTCAAGACACTCTACTCAGGGGATCACAAAATCACTAGCATTTTGGGATTTTTAAACCCTAACCTTCTTACAGCCGTTATCGGGTGACTTTCAATACTTAAATAACAGAATAGCTAATACTTCCAAATACTAGGATGTCATCAATGACAATGAATGGCTTTGGACCTGAAGTGCTGGCAAGTTGCCAGTTGTGGCCAAGGACTTGCTGAGTAGGTTGAATTCTTGGACTGGATTCTAAATCCCTGCATTTGGATTTCAGGCTTTGGCAATGACCCATTTGTATTGCTAACAGTAATAAACTACGCAGTTAAGAATTTAATACTGATTCAAGAACATCAATGGACAGCACCTTCAATATGAACCAAGGGTTCTCTGAATAACACAAAATAAGTGTTTTTACCTGATTAGGACTGAAACAACTTAAGTACAAGTTCAGGTTTGATTTGACTACGAATACTTAGTAAATCTATTAAAAAAAAGAACAAGATAACATTCTGTAGGTTCAGAGGTGTTATTTCTCTTCACAAATGAGGAAGACACCTCTATTAATCTCTACCACCTCCAACTGCCAGGAAAGACCTTCAGTCAGTCAGCCCAACATAGAGGGCTTTTGCAGGACTCCTCTACCAAAACCTGTACTGAGTTGAACTTAAGCTCAAGAACCACTTGGGTAAAGTATTATTATAATTATGAGACTTATTTCAAGTCTGTATTACAATAAGACTTCATACTAAAGTGTCAGTAGGACCCCTACTGAGTAATGATTGAAGAAAGAAAGAAAGAAAACCTACAACTCTTCATACAAAAGTAACATATGAGCTGCAAAGGAAGATGCATGCACCCATGGCTAGATAGATGTCTAACAGTCCTGCAGACAGACACCACTTTATTCCAATTCCTATACAATGCATGCGTAATTGGAAATTTAACATTTATCCCTGGAGTCCCAACACCAGTAGAAGAATATCAGAGGGACCTGTACACAAGCGTACGCTGGCACTAAGTAGAATGTTATAGTGTGTTACTTTGAGGATGTACCAGTTCTGAGTGACAGTCATTCAAAATAATCCGAAGACAACATACTAGAGGAAGGTACTTATAAAAAGCCACAGAACGGCTTCTCTTTGCAAAAGTAACAAAGCACAGGGTGAAGAAAGGAAAAAGATGTGTAAGAGAATTGATATCCAGCTGCACAAATAGTAGGGATTTTAAATCTATGGCGATATAAGTATTTCATTGGAAAATTTCTCAGACAAAAAGAAGGAAGTAGTTAGCCACTAAAACAGAAAAATAAAACTGCTAGGAAGTGGTGAACAAGAGCACAGTTTTTTTATAGGGCATCTCTTAACACACTATCACGGTACTGTAATTTAGATGAAGGATAAAAGCAAAACTAAAAAAATACCGAATCCATACTAATAAAATCCTCCAAATGGTTTTGCCTCTGCATCTTCCAGTTACATTTGTATGAATGCCACACACATCCCAACTCAGAGCACAAGGCTTCATGGATTAAAAATATCTAAAAGTATCCAAGAATAAAAGTCACTCCAGGTAATGCTATCAAAAGTTATGTATTTCAGTAGCATCTGACTGGATATTTTGTAAAATTTCTCTCTGGACTGATAGAAACAGTAGTTTCCAAGAAGCACTTACATAATACATACTTAGGAAGTATCCTTAGTGGGCTGTGATAAAACAGTACACTACTTTTTCTTCCATGCAACCACATGTAGAAGTTTTAAGAAATTAAATTGCGGTTTTATTTTAAATGACCAAAACCTGTTTGTTGATAACTTCTAAAATCAATTTCTACCACTATCTGCATTGAGGGAGAAAGCAGTAGCTTTTTTAATAATCTCTTTTCTGGTACTATCAGTGTGTTAAATTATTATAGGAATTTGGTTAGACTTTTTTTAAAGCTAGGAAAGGATAAGGTAGAAAATTTCTGGTTTAACCATTATCTGGTCACTGAGCTGTATTTTAAGCACCTACACAACTAATGTTTACTTCTTAAATTCTATAGTAACAGAGTTTCTTCCAACCAAGAGAAAGGATCACATTAAACATTTTGCCAAGGTAATCAGAGAGCCATCAGGATAAATTAAAAAGCATTTAAGGTGTAATTTCTCACTAAAACTGAGCACTCACAGCTCCAGCTGAAGTCAGACTCCAGACATCTCAGCAGTCTTAGAAGTCCAAGACTTCAGAACTTATGTAAACCACAGGGCACTGCTTATTTCTGCTAAACAGATCAAACAGTTCCAACCTGGAAGCCTCCTTCCTGACCTAAATTTATTTCTGGTTTAGCTCAGCTCAGACCAAGATGCTCTCTGAAGTACTCATAAGGCTTTTAAAGAGGACAATAGAGGAAGACAGCAAGATAATTTTTTCTTTTTGTCCACAAGAAAAAATGAAAGACAACCCAAAAAACAAAACAAAAACAACCCTGAAGGCATGTAGCTTCAAAGTAAGACTGCTACATTATACTGTGATTTAATGTATAATGCTTTCTCAAACTCAACTGACCGACACCTAGGAGTAGCAAATTTCTGAGTAAGTATGGCAGCATTAGCCTGCCTTTGCAAAGCAGAATGGCCTGAGACGTCATCAATCTGTTTTTCACATAAACATACAGACACAGCATCAAACCTTCACTGACTTTGGGTGATTAGTCTCACCAAAATTCTGCCACTAACCAGGAATTATTAATTAGAGCACTGGAACAGGCTGCCCAGAGAGGTTGTAGAGTCTCCTTCTCTGAAGTCTTCAAAACCCTCCTGGATGAGTTCCTGTGCAGCCTACTCTAGGTGAAGATGCTTTAGCAGAGGGGCTGGACTAGATTATCTCCTTCCAAACCCTATCATTCTGTGATTACACTTAATTTTGCAACAGGTTTCCATGTTCCCCTCTGCGTAAAAAGAAAAAGTAATTTCCAGGTGCAGAATCTTAGTCTCCATGTAATTTATTGCCATGTGTCCTTATTCTGTGTTAAGAGCATAAACTTCAGATTAAACTTCAGATAAAAACAGCATTAAAAAACTAAATTCAAAAACATATTGCACTGAAGAATTAAGTGAACTCTGTAACACACCAACAGGCATACTGATAAAAAACAGCAGCATAGGAATGGTCTAGAAAGGCATGAATGCACCAAGCACTTAAAATTATGTAATATTCAACATTTTCTTTTCACTGTCTTCTCAAAGACCAGATCCTTCTGCAATGTATATTGCTCTTTTGTTGCTACTTCTTTCATTCATTCCACTCTCAAAAAGCTCTGTTAAATTTCCCAAGGGCTCATCATTCAGTAAGCAGGCCTGTTACAACATACTTACGTGTCTCTACTATAATAATTTCAACCAATGAACTACTTAAAAACATTTAACAAATCCACAATTACATGAAAACAGAATTATTAAAATCCAATGCAACATATTAAATGGCTGACCACAGCCTTTAGAGTCATTTAGGTGCTGAATTCTTCCTTATTGTCATCTAACCAATGGCTTTGAGGGGGTTTGTAGAGTTGATCCTATTTCTATGGATGAGAAATATTTAATTGCCTATTCTTGCACGCTTTCCACAATCTATTACAGACATTAAAATGAGCATAACACTACACTTACTCTAGTAGAACAGCACATTGTAAAAAAGCCTAACTTGGTGTAAATGTTCATAAAAGGCTTGGTCACATTTATATATTTTTTTTTAAAATGTATTTTACACATACGTATTTAAAGAGTCATACCTTCAGAATGGAAACATTCAAGAGAATACAGCTGGGCAGACAGTAATATTGATGTGTTGCACAATTTCAAAATAAACAAATTAGCTTTTAATATGGGAAGAACTCCTGAAAACAATACAGACTTGTCAAAATAAGATTCCTCAAAGAAGAAAGGGAATCAAGCTATTAACTGGTTTTGACTTTACAATACAAGATAAAATGAAGAACTAAAAACTTAAATATTTATTTCCTGTGGGAAAAAAAAAGAAAAAAAGGAAGTTTCAATATAATCTCTTCCCTTCCCCAATTGATAAAATACACTTAAACTGACAATTTAAGTATTTCAATTTTGGCAGAAGCATATTTTTTCTGAAAATTATCTCTAAAAAATGGAATTCAATCCTCTCCAGTACAAAAAGACAACCAACATTTATGTAACCTTACAAACCACCTAGAATCTTTCACCTCAGAGTTGGAAATTCAAGTGAGACGAACTCCTTCCAACCTTCATGTGAAATACTCGTTACTGTTTGCTTTTTTTTCTTAAAAAAAGTGACACTTAAGCAGCAAGAAATAAAAGCACAGCAGATGCTGAAAAAAGTTTCTAGAAAAGAATGAAATTTGACTTAAAGTCAGATAATTAGATCAATTTTTCTTTTTTTTTCTTTAAGCTGGATAAATAACTATCTACTAAGCTCCTAAGTTCACAAAAAGCTGTATAGCCTATTGTCTCCCCTTTTGAAGCCATGCTAAAACGCCCAGGCACCTGTCCTGCCCTCATGAAATAAATTTCCCCAAAGATCATGCTTTAGAAGTGTTCTATCAGACAGATGCTCATAACATCAACAATGACACAGAAATCATGTCTAACTGGTGCCATAATGAAAACGGAATGTGTGCTAAGGGGCCCTGCCAAACTAGAAACCCTGCACTGCAAACAGACACCGTCCTTTAATCGCTTCATTGCCATTTCTTTTCTAATCTAATTCACTTCTTCCCAGCATTTATACTGTTTACTCTTTGCATGCCTCCCAAATCAGGTAATACAATTCAATTTCTACAGTCATTTTAACATTTCTATTCCCAGTGATGCAATGACTACATTGAAAGTATCACAGAGAACTTAAAGAACAAGGTAATTCTGGCAACAAAAAAGCCTGCACAGAGGTTTTTGTATTCTTGTTACACAAACTTAAATTTGGAGGCAAAATTGAGTTAGCAGCATACCTTTCACAATTTTTAGTTTGGATAATAGCTTGCCAAACTTTAAACAGGCATACTATTTTCCAGAAATAGTAACTTCGCTTCATTTTACTTCAAAAAAAATGTCAACCTATTTATTTTCAAGCAAACCCATTTAGGGAATTGCCCATTGTTTATAGGATAGATACATTGTCTTATAAATAATGAGGAAAAAAAAAGCTTTTTAGCAATGCAACAGAAACAAGCATTTCAAACTATCACATTAACCCTTGGACTTAAAAACAACTAGCCAACAAGTAAACAGCCTAACACCAAGATCAGTCTTCTGCTTGTGATACGTAACAAAGTACCTTACAGGTTATATAATGCACTACATGTTTACTCTGGCTCAGACTCTTTTCACCTGTTCTCCCCTGGCACTGAAAGCACTACAAGATGGGTTCATTTTAGATTTAACTTATTCACCCCAGCTCCTAGGTTTTCACAGGAGTAAAGTACTGACAAGATGTCTGGTTCTTTCCTTTCTTGGATACAGAAAAAGAATCTAGACACAGAAAGATGTTCCTTTTAAGAACTAAATATAACATTCACAAATGAATATCTGAGGAGAACACGTGTTGTTCAAAGAGGCTAAAAATAGTACAATCAACGATCATATGTTTAACTGGGAACCTTCCTAAACTCTAAAAGTAACATTATTCTCTCAATCCCCTGTAGATACAAGTACTGTTTTTTGTCTGTTTTTTTTTGTTTGTTTTGGTTTTTTTTATGGCAATGGAGTAAGCATATTAAAAGTGTCTGCATATAGGTAAAATGACTACCGTACACTGCATCCTGAATTAGACTAGATTTCCTTCCTGTCATCAGTCTTTATTCCCTCCACCAGATTATTTTCCTGTTCTTACAACTTCCAACACACTACAGATAAAAATCTTATTTCACCCAAAATAAAGATAGTTTTTATTATTATTATTCCTTTTATTCTCTGCTTATGTAAAAACTAAATCTTCAAGAAGGGAACTTTGTACGGCACAGCAACTGTTAACAACTTGTTGTTCTTTAAAGATACTAACTGCTCTAATGGACTCTCAAACCACATTTCCTTCATAACTCTAACAAATGAGGTGAGTGGATGTACATTAATGAAATCATCTGCTTATCTTGATCACTAGGGTGCTTTATACGGACTGGGGCATACCAGTTCTTTCACAATCCTCCCTCCCCTCCTGGCTTTCTCATTATCTGCCTTTAGATTATAAGATGCACAAGGCAGAGGATCACCTCTTTGTCAAAGCTGGTAACAGGATCTGGCATAACTAAGCCTGCAAAACCATGTGGCTTCTGAATACTACAGTAATCAAAACAGGTCAGATAGACCTTTTAAGTTGCTAAGTCAAATTTTGCTTACACAACACTCCTTGTATAGAGTGGAGCTTTTTAAAACTATATCCTAGAGTCCTGGTTTCTCACTTGTGGAAAATACTACTGAAACCACAGGTCTTTCAGCCCTCTAAATGGAATTTAAATGGTGCAGAAGCATCAACAGTACAGGAATGAATTTTACTTCTAACACATCAATATGAACCAACTTACAATGAGTGCACCCACCTCTCCAAAGCCTGTCTCCATAATGAATACACTGCATCTCTCCTGATATTATAACATTGTTATAGTTTTCGCTTGAAGTGTCACACAACAGAACATCAGGTTTTCACCTTCAGAAGTATGATGACATGCTTAAACAACATCAGCTCAAGACTATGTAACTTAATCAGAAGCCTGAGGCCAGAAGACAAGTAGAAACAACCAATAATTAAATTCTGAAGACTCTAATGGTTTGTTTTTAACTTATTTTACATGTGTAGCATTTCTTACAGGATCTGTGCTGAATTAGCCCAATATTTTAATTTAGAATTTATTTTCTTAGAAAAGAATGATCCTTTAAACTTTAGTTTAACATCATATTCCTTTAAATTATTAGAGATTAGCCCGAATAAACCACAATAAGGTGATCAAGTAAAAGCAAATATCCAAGAACCAACATCAGTTTAATTACAGGGGTGAAGAACCCTCTGCTGTCACTGATATTAATAGCCAAAACACTGCTATGGTCTTAAGATGCAAAATTTGTTCTGAGATTAAGTGAACTCTTATTTCTATCAGCTCTCAGAGTACATTCTCATTTACCTATAATCTTTAGGGCCATCAATTCTAAAAGTTATGGGCATTATGTTTTCTTTCTATAGGAGTTACACAGTAGCCCACTTTTACATGCCATTTAAAATTCAAAGAGTATTTTACAAACGAACAGAAACTGCTGGTTTGTCAACTACAGAAAACAACCCATTCCCTGGACCAAAACTATTTGTCCTAGGGAAAAGTCAGTTCAATCTGAGAAACACAGTTATGAGAAAGCCCTCATTTAAAATGGCTCCTCTACTTCTTGTTCATAAAGATTTTTCTACTGAGCTGCAAGAATATAAATACACATGACATACAGTTTTCAAAACTCTATTTATCCTACTAGAAGCTTTTTTAGAACTTTTACCTTCAGTTGACGTTTACCATTACCTTTCTCTCTGCTTCTAATAAATGTTTTGAAAATAAATGCTCTGCTCCAGAGCTTTTCTTTTCAGGAAAAGCACCCTGAAAACAGTCTAGGCAGCAAGCTCTATCACCTGTTGTCTGAGACTGGATCAAACAGGCAACTGTTTTAAACAGCCTGCCCCAAACCCAGTTTTTTCCCCCCTCAGCCAGGACAAATATACTTTGTCCTCAGCCAGGACAAAATACTCACCTTTATCACTGCAGATTTCATACACTTGCCAAAATTCTCAGAATTTAAAAAAAAAAAAGCAATTTTGGAATTTATAGTCAAATTAGTCAGTAGTTCTGTCACAGCCCAACACCTGGGACATTTTAAGACAGTAAGATACCATGCAAAGTCACAGTCTTACCATCATCTTTGTCCACCTGCTGGTTCACCATCCCATCCTCAGCAGCCAGCCCAAGCCAGTCAGCCAGGACTAGCACAGCCAGGGCACAAACAGAAAACCTGCAAGCACAAGCTTAATGCTGAAGACAGACTTACAGCATAACAAAAGAAAAAGCTCTCTACAAGAATAATTGTAGAAAGTTGTACACACACTGTACATTGGTAAAAAAAAAAAATTTGAAAAAAAAATAAAGCCAGAACTTCACCAAAAAGCTCATCTATTATTGCCCCTAAACACATGGCTAACTTTACAAGGAGGAAAGCACAACAAGACACTTGTACTTCAGCATTTATACCCTCAAGACTAATTGAGCCCAGCTGTGGGGACAGCATGCACATGAAATGGTGGAGCAGATCAGGTGTGCTTCTGCAGCTCATCATCCTACATAGTTTCACCTGGAGGGAATCCACTTAACCACACTTGAAAACCTAGAGTTTACTTTGCAAAGTGTATTCCTCATCCAGCTAAAAATGTTGAAGTGAACAAAAAAATATTCATCAAAGGACATAATTAAATTAATATTTAGCATGCTAATAAAGAAGCAACCTCACTTTGAAAACTTTTCAGTATTCAACTTTTAGCTATAAAATCCTCTCTGCTCAGTAAAAATGCCTAATGTTTTAGTATCTGGAGCTACTACCACTCACTACCTGCCACTCACAACCTCTCCTCAACACAGCTCAAGTACCTCGCAGCAAATCTCCTCTAAGACTTTAAAGTTTGGATTTATTAGCACTGTCAAACCATCACTTCAAGACGGTAAGTCTTAGAAGACTAAACAAAAAATACTGCTGCCCAAAACCACTTAATTTGCTCTGATGGATTGAACTTGTTTTTAAAAAAACTGGTAAGCAACGGAACTTAGCTTCAACAGGCATTATGTCAGACCAGGGATGGTTTAAGTCACCTTCACTTCATACCAAGCCATAAAGTAGATGTAAACACTGTGCAATGTGGCTCAGACACCTTCACAGAAATAATCATGCAATCAGGTATGCTCTAAACCAAATTGGTATGTCCCTACCATCTCAAGAGCACACAACAGCAGCACAAGATACATGTTGAACGACAGCCTGGAGCTCTATCCACCATCATAATAGAATCATAGAATCGTTCTGGTTGGGAGAGACCTTCAAGATCATCAAGTCCAACTGTTAAACCAGCACTGCCAAGTCGCCACTAAGCCATGTTCCTAAGCACCACACCTACATGGCTTTTAAATACCTCCAGAGATGATGACTACACCACTTCCCTGGGCAGCCTGTTCCAGTGCTTTACAACAATTTCTGTGAATAAATTTTTCCCCATATCTTAATCTAAATTTGGCACATCCTCACTCTCCAACACATCCACCCACACCCCCTGAATCAACTCACTGTGTGATGTGACCCACCTCTTAAAAAGGCTCAGCAATACCCTGGCTGATGATTACTGAAGGACTTTTAACAATTAGTAACTCAGCACGTTTACTCTCTTCCTGCATCCAATTTAAGTCTAGAGTCTTTTCTGCAGTACTCTTGAGCTTTACAGGAAGAAATGTTAGCTATTTCTAAAACTGAACATTCTATTTCTTTGTGTATAAAAAGCAAACAGACTAGCACATTAAATTCTGGGTTTACTTTGTTGTTTAAAACAACAAGTCAATGTTTCACTCTAGAAATTGCACAACTTTCTACCTCTGCAAATTATTAATATAGATTCTCTCATTCAACCACTCTTTAATAAGACAGGAAAGTTTCTAAATACAGTTTCTGTAATCAGTTGTAAAGATATATTTTACTTTTGCACACAAACAGCATAGAGGCAAGATTAAAATCTACTCACTTTAAGCTATCAGCATTTCTCACTTTAAAGAACACAAAGAAAAATAATCACATGGACAGACAATAAAGGCAAAAGTTTATATAGAGCTTTATTAAAGCAACTGTAGCCATAAAAATGATAACATATTCTGATTACCCCCACAATTTCAATATTAGAGCATGAATTTTTTTTTCTTACTTTTTTAAAATTAAAGTTATTTCTATGACGAATCATCTTGAAATAAAGGCTTTTGATTAGGGGGTGTG
This sequence comes from Coracias cyanogaster, assembly GCA_033124195.1. Taxonomy (NCBI): domain Eukaryota; kingdom Metazoa; phylum Chordata; class Aves; order Coraciiformes; family Coraciidae; genus Coracias; species Coracias cyanogaster. The sequence continues at coordinate 10,113 of JAVSBS010024428.1, read as the reverse complement.
TATCAACCTCCTAGGTAAAAGAAAATTAGAGTATTAGATGTTAATGCAGGAGACATTGTTGCTTTAAAGAGCTTTAAAACAGTACATAACTTTACAAACATCGAAGTTCCTTCTCCCATGTTCATATATACAGAGAAGAGAAGCCAGGGGATTAGGTAAACCCTACTCAAATCCAGAACATCATGTGTAATATCAACATTAAAAAAAAAAATAATAGGTACCTGGATTTTAGCTGTTACGTTAAATGACAAACATCTAAATAAGGAAGTTTTCAACAACAATAATACCTATTTCTGAAACCATCCAAAATTATCACTGACTCTGAAATCAAACTCCTTATTCAGATCTTAAATATAAATTTGGTGTCTAAACAGTTGTTTCATGCAAGCGTTCCACATACTAACCTAAACAACTGCTGTATGAGTTTTCTTTAAAAATATGTATAACTTAGTAACAAATATAATGCCGTCAACTGGAAATCAGAAAAATCAAATGTTTTTTAATTCTACTCCTGGAATCATATCTTATCATTCAGTTAGGAACTCGAAGATACCAAAGTTTTCCTATAGTACACATTATTTAAGTTAACATTAACATTTTATCACTTAAATCATACAGGCAGAGTCTAAGCTGCACACTTTGGGCAGCATTTTCCACTTCTAGTAAATTAAAGCTTTATTACATCCTAGGGACACATTCCAGCAAAGCAACTAAAATTATTTCTGCAAATATCAAAACTGTGAAGTTTTTTTGTCCTGTTTTCTCTTAGGAACAACAGATCTATAATAGGAATTCTGCTCTTCTGACTCATGAAAAGACAACACCATAACTTACAAATATAAGGCAGAGTTAGAGGAGGAAAACCAGCATTTAGTCAGGTAAAATTTTGTATGGCCTTAAACCAAAAACCAGACCCTCTCTCAATCAAAGATATCATTCCTGAAGCATATAATCCACGCCTCTCTAAAAAAAATCACAACATAACTAACGGTGACTATAAACCGTATCCTGCAGACAGCAGAAAAATAACAGTACCACAAAGGATGCAAGGAAACAAGGGGGGTTTTTCCTCTCAGTCCTTAAAACCCAAGTAGAGTTTATGAGATTTATGAATAGTACAATAACCTAGAAAATGTGAAAACATCACACAACATCTGCCTGTTGATCAGCAAACTCACTTTCAAAAATTTGATGTCAGATCACTGGTAGCCAAAGGATTAATCTTGTCTGAAGGTATCTGAAGTGCTCTACAGCAACTATGACCATTAAAGGTCAAAGAAGCTAGTAACCTGTTTCAAGTAATATCCATCCAGCAGAATACTCACACATAATCACGACTAAAATGAGTTTAACAGAGTTCATACTAGAAAAGATTACATGATGCTTGAACAAAGAATCACTCTAATATATTTCAGTTTATTTTTGTAATATTAAGGTCACCATTTGCAAATAGTATTTTTAAAAAGATGTATCTGTAATAACGTTTCCCCTGCACTTAGAGAGTTAATCTCATTAATAATAGCAAATTTAAAATGAATCACCATTTTAGTTTAACAAGTAAGAGCTAAACCATTACATTAAAATGCAAAAGGTATCATGAAAAATGAACTAAATATAAGAAAAAAGAAAATGCCAAATAT
>JAVSBS010024427.1:64080-86445 GCA_033124195.1 Coracias cyanogaster | reverse complement strand
TTGCTCAGGCTGTGACCCTCAAGCAAGTGTGTTGCTGAGATTTGCATTTAGCATCTATTTGTGATGAAAAGGTGGCAAAAAGACAGTTTTTTGCTCTGCTCAGCTGCTTTCTCTGAGCACATCACTCCACAACCTGCCTGAAGATTTGCAGGGGTTGGAGCTTGAGGAAGGAGAACCAGAGGCATCAGGAGGAGATCACAGCGGTTCACCTCCACCCTCTGAACTTCTGAGCATGGCTTATTTGGGTTATGTGTTCACTCTGCACCCACGTCTCAGGAGCTGTGTTTCGGGAATCACCATCAGACTCTGAGAGCTCTGCCAAGGAGGGGATGAGCAGCCCCAGGGGAGCCAGACAGACGAAATCTGTGCTCAGGACTCAGCTGTGCCAAGTGTTTTTTTGGGGAAAACACTGGGAAAACCCCTTAATCTGGGCTGTGATTTTCCATTTAAAGGTGGCGGTGATATCTCCAGACATGAACAGCCTGCTGTTAAGGTTCCATTCATCCAGGTCTTTGCACCGTTCATTTTTATAGCTCTGGTTAGGGGAAGTTGGTAAGCTGGAAGCTTTTGCTTAATTTTCCATGCTGTTCATTTTTACCATGCCTCATGCTAGGCCTTTGCCACGTCAAAGTTGGCTACACTAAAGCAAAATGCCAGTTTGAAGCAGAAGGAACTGGGATTTGAACTGTCCCGCTGATATAAAGTCCAGTGGTCAGCACTGCCAGGTCTGGTGATTTGGAAGGAAGAACTGAAACACACGAACCTGGCTTAAGATCGGGTTTTAAATATTGCTTTCTTTATTTGAAGCTTAAAATGAGCCTGCTTTGCAATAGCTGCTGGTGATGGACATGGGAAAATTGTGTACTCAGAAATTTTGTTGCTCAGATGAAAAAACAATGAACTGAGAGATGTTCTGGCTTGAACTTCTAATGCTAAGAAAGACTTTAATAAAATTTCCCCAGTTTGATGGAGTTAGCCAAACTCATGCTAGGGAGGGGGGTTACAATTCAATTCTGGGTGATCTGGGGGAAGGGATTAGCCCTGATTTGATACTAACACAAAATCAGCTCTGATGTGTGTTCATCTCTGCATCCATCTCCTTCAACCTTCTCGCACTGAAATCTGCACTTCTCCTGAAAGTGAAGTGTCCTCCTCCTGGTCCTCCGTTCATGCCCTGCAGATATGGATGACAAAGTGATGCCTCATGCTGTCATTGTCCACATTTCTACCATGAAACACTCCATTACAGAGTGCCTTGGCAGGACAGTCCATAGATGGACGCTCCTTCCAGCAGATCAAAGCCAGTTAATCATGTTGATAACACCAAGGTCATTTTTAGAGGGCATTTAGTCTTAAGGTCATGTTTACCACTATTTATATTTCTTTGCATTGTGGGAGCACATTTTCTTAATAATAAAACAGGATTTTCCCAGAGCTGTGTGGTGCTATGGGCAGAACCTTCACATGCAAAGCCAGCCATGCTGTGTTCGGGCACATTTCCCCACCCGTCTCAGACAGTTCACTGCATAAATACCAGAGGGTAGGGTGAAAGACAGAAATAGGAAGGGATTTGCTTGAGGTCAGGCAACACCAAGTGGTGTTAGAACCTCACTTGGGGTTTTAGGCACTACTGCATCCATGGGTTACCCTCCTTTTTCACTTTGGAAAAGCAGGTGGTTCTGCTAAAATTGCTCCATCTCACCCTGATTTTAAGGTCTAGATATAATATTGCCATGTTGGAACATCAGAAAGCTGAGAGCCAGATCTCTATGGTGCCCATCAGCCAGGCTTCTTCCTATCTTGCTGTCTCCAGGTGTGAGGGTTGGGTCTGCATTTATGGCCCATTTCTCCAGCTGAGCTCCACACCAGCACAAATGAATCTTCAGTTTTCTCTCTGTCCTGCAGCCCTGAATAGCATCACTCCTAATAGCCCTCATCTACTGCTTCTGCAGGGACCCTAACAGGTCTGGGGACCATAAAATGTCTTCTCCCAGCTCAGTTCTTCTACTGCCATGCTGAGCCTTCCTACGACCTTCTATTCCCAGAAGACACCAGCTCAGTTCCTTGTTTCTCAACATTTGATGGCATCATGCCTAGTTTGGCTTGTTAAAATCCTGACAACTCTTAAGCCAAAGGAAAGATATCTCAGTCACTGAGTTTCTCCAGAATAAATTCTATTAGACACCTATCAGGCGAAAGGAGTTGAAGAGTGAATGAGGATGACATAAGTGGATTAGTAAGAGCTAGTGTTGGAGTTTTGCCCCATGATGTTTGAGTCCCTCCCTGAGATCTCATTTCCCTTCCTCTTCTTATGCAATCCCAGGCAAGGAGGTTTCTCATGCACTGAACTGTTGCAAAAAGCCACAAAGCCAGATGGGTGCCTTGCAATCCCAGCTCTGATCTTCTCTCCAGTGTCCCCCCTCCTTGGGTATTCCTGCAGAGAAAGAAGCCTTCCCTTTCTGCTGTGCAGGGGATTGCTCATGAACTCCCTCCTTTGCGGTTGAGATAGAGCAGGTGTCTTAAGAAGTTGTCCAAGCTTGATTGCATTTGATGGGACTTCTCAGAGAAGGCACCCACAGCAGCAGCCAGCACAATTACTTGTGGAAGAGTTTAGTTTTTTGCAGGAAGTTAGAAAAAAAGCTGCCCACAGTAACAACCAATGATGACCAGTTCCCTCCTGGAAAATGTGAAAGAGGTAGGTTTTCCTATCTGCTCTGGGAATGTTTCCCGTCCTTGTGGGAGTCCTGTAGTAAGTCAGAAGTAGAAACAGAGATTTTTTTTAACTCCTGTAACAGGCAAGGCTTAAAAAAGCCCCACGTGCAGCTGCACCAGTGGCATTCAGCGGAGCTTGGCCGTCTTGGAAGCACATTGCACTCTACTGTACACAGCCTTGGTAAAAAATACAGGTTGTTCTCTAGGTCCATCTTCACCCTTGTCACTGGACCACATCTTATGAAGTCCACTTCTTGGTGACTGACTGCAGTCAGCTCACTTGATCTGTGTTGACCATTGAACTTATATGGAAAACTTTGTCACCTCTTTGCTCGTCATGTTGATTATATATTTCTTGATTGAGGGGCAGTAGGAAAAACACACAAATAATATTTGGAAAGGGAAGCAGAACCCATCTGCTCCTGGTGGAAGCCCCACGGCTGTTGGCAAGCAACAAAGTTCCTCTTGCTCATTCTTCCTGTCTGGCCACACAAAGTTTGCTCTTTTCAGTGTTTTCAGTGCCTGGAAATCCATCTTGTGCAAGATGGACAGAGGAGAGCCCCATCTTCGCTGTTTATCCCCTCTCCCTTCTATCTTCTCACCCCAATTGCTCTAGAGCCTGGTGGATTTGACACTGTTTTGGCTATGGAATTTGGCTCCCTTGGGCTGAGGAGGCCTTCTTTTCTGCATTTTGACCAAAATTCAGCAGTGGGAAGAGAGCGAAGCTCCTTTCCCTTGATATTCAGTAGCCTGACTCACAGAATATCATAGAGTCATAGAATGTTTGGGGTTGGGAGGGACCTTTGAAGGCCACCTGGTCTAACACTCCTGCAGTAAGCAGCGACATCTGCAACTAGAGCAAGTTGCTCAGACCCCCGGCCAACTTGACCTGGGATGTTTCCAGGGATGGGGCATCTACCACCTTTCTGAGAAATTATGCAGGATCACTCAGTTTCCTATGGGATCACCTGGATCCCATCCACTGAGGGAGAAAAGAAATGTTCTCATTCAGGTCCACTGAATCACCCCTTGATCCCTTCTCTTCACAGACAGTGGAGGAGGCCTGGGCACTTGTGACAGTTTTATCACTACACTGGAGCCAAGAATCTACTTTTCAGGTATTGTGGAGCCTAAATAGGCTGCCCAAGGGAAGGGTGGGCTTATGTCCATCTGGCTGTGTTAGCTGTTCCTGGCAAGTAGGTAGTTGTTTCCCAGCAAGCTGCTCACTAGACTGTTTGTTTCCTTTCTATATATGTTGAGTCTTTCATTGCAGATATTGACTTCCCTTTGACAACAGTCAATATTTAGGTCTTGAGTTAATAAATATTTGGATTTACTTGGAGGAAATCAATGCGTCTTAAGCTCTTTCTGCCATCATTCATAGTTAAGCCCTAGGTCCAATGGATGGGAAACCCTGTCATGCTTTCAAGACCTGTTTCTGCAATGGTATTTGTAGATTAACCCACCGTTCATGAAAGGTCCCCTCCACAGCTGTGTTAAATGCTACATGGAGTCATCATGGTTCATAAGATCACACAACAAAGCAAGCAAAGCACAGGGATTTTTATTTTTTGTTTTCTTCTCACTTTTGTTTGAACAGCTTTGCATTGGCATCAGCAGATCCGTCTGTAGATTGAAGGGGTGTTGGCATCTTTCTAATACCATGCTGGAGTTTCCACTCAGCTCCACGTCTTTGGATCTCCAAATCCTCGGAGGCTTCTTCATGTCTATTTCCCATATAAACGGGATGGAATCAGAAGCCCTTTGAGAAGGTGGAAATCTTCTAAAATCACAGCCAGACTTTGTGGCCCATATTTACCCTGTCAATCCGTACTGAAAGAGCCTGTGTGGTGCATTCGAGGACCCAGCACCCTACTTGGATGCTGCAAGCTACTTCGGTCATCTCATCCCCAAAAAGGATATTGAAGCATGGGTTGAGTCCCTTTATCCAGACAATCAGAGATTTGAAAATCCTCTTGGAGGACAGTCTGGAAAATAAGACTAATTTACACTGACAAAGTGAGAACTGAGGGGGAATAGGGTAAAAGCTGTGTACTGTGCATACAGACTACAGACACAGCTCCTGAGATGCAAACTCAAAGGATAATTTAGGCTGGAAGGGGCCTGTGGAGGTCTTTGGTCCAAAACTCCAAGGTTATGTCCAACTTTCATCCCAGAAAGCCCTTAAACACTCATTTTGCATTCACTAAAGCTCCATTGACTTCACCTCTGCAGAAGATTGTGACTTTCACTAAACACCTCTGGCCTTTGTTAAATGCATGGGCACATGTAGGTTGCTGAAATAAGCCCTGCAGCAATGTGTGTTGTGGAAAAAAAAGGAACAATAGATGATATTTAGATATTTTTTAATGCTTTCATTGGAGAAAGCTGTTGACATGCTTCTTTTACTCCCTAAGCAATGAAAACTGTTTTCCTAGTCCCCTGTGCATTTGAGTCCTGTAGTACTCCTAGTTCCTCCCAGTGTCTCCTGCCATTCTGGTCAGGAAAGGGCAACCTACAGTATTGCTGGTAGAGCCCTAAGGTACCAGCTGGTGGACCAGTAGATATTTGCTGACTGATCAGTTGGCCACTGCCTTACAGGATGAGTAAGGAATTGCCTTTCCATTAGTGGACCCATTAACATTGATTAATTTGCATTTAATACTCCTTTAATTTGCCTTTAATTCTCCTTTCCCTGGTTGCTGATGTTAACGGAACTTGTAGGAACTTCAAACTCCTACAGAATGCCAAAGACTCCTTTCTGAAAGTGGGGTGATACTGGCCAACAGACTTAAAAGTGTTGATGCTTAATGGCTAGGCAAAAGATGATGTGGACATCATTTTGTTTAGGAACCAGGCCAGGAGAGCAAAATAACTCATTTTTTCCATTCTTCTGCTTTTCACAGTCTAAGATAAAATGGTTCTGAAAGTTTTTTCCTTTCTTTTCATTTGGAAGATAGAATTCACCTATGCACTGAAGCCTTGGAAGCAAGTTTTTAGCCCAAAGCGCAAAATCACTACTCAATGAAGTTAGCCTTTGAGCAGCCAAATTTCAAAAAAAAATATTGACTTGGGGTTTTTTGCTTGTTACTTGAGAAAATTAAGCTCCAATAGTGGAGAATAAAGACAACAGGAGGCCAAATACTGGGAAAATCTTTCATCTGGTGGAGTTGCCTGCCAAGGGAAGCAAGGGATGCCCTTGTTGCTGATACTTTTAAAGTTAGATTAGGACAAGAATGAAAACACCTACTGGCTAATATCTACATCCTGTTTCTTGTAATCTTAATGAAAATATTCTGACTGCAGAGGGCACAGCACAATTTTCTCTCTTATGTGTCTGCTAATCACTCTCTCCCTCCTCTGAAGCTACCTATAATGTCCGTCCATTGCTATGGTAACCGAGCATGGTATGTATCACAGACAAGATGACTTATGCATCTTTTCCTGCTTTAATAGCTCCTCTGTTTAGGCTGCAGCTTTCCCTCCTTGCTGAGTTCCCCAAAGGATGGATGGATGCTGACTTCATGGGTTTGCATCTCCTTGTGGGCAGCTGCCCACTGAACCGCTGGCGCCGGTGGGTTGTCATTCAAACCAGCTTTGCACCGACCGTAAATTTGTGATGTGCTCCTCTGAGGTTTAATTACATGTATTTTTAATGGAGTGGCAAGAAGATATTTCCAAAGACACAATGTTCATTGATCTTAAAGTGTAATTACCCAACAGCTAAACACGCCTAGAGAAATGGGAGTTATTGCACTCTTGGCTTTGTCAGGCAGGTCAGTCATTAAAGTTTAACAAATGAAGCCAATATTTATCTCAGCAAGTGTGCCCCAGGAGACATTGATCCATTGGCTGTTTGTTCATGCTCCAAAATACATACCCATCAATACCCAGAAGCTTTGTGAACCCAAGGACGGGGTCATAATGAAACAAGCAGACAGTTGTCAGCAACGCTTAGAAGATTTACGTAATTTTACAGAGTTAGCTGCAGAGAAAGCTCCAGGTTTAATGGTAAGGAAGGCAGAAGCTGGTCTTCTCCATCACAGCAGGATGTGTGGGGTGGTGTTGGTTGCTAATACACCCTGTCTCCACCCTTGGTGTCCCACAGCAACAAGTAAACTTCAATTCTACAGCAAGAGATAGGAGCACCAGAAGCCTTTGCTGAGACATTAGGTAGGTTAATACTATCTCTTGTTGGTGCCTTCTGCAAAGAACTTACATTTCAGTGGGGACAGGCTCACACAGCTTCAGATGGCAAGAGGACACAGAGGGAAAGGGAGTTGCTGAAGTCCCTGATATCAACCTGACTTCACACTAACTTTGGCCAGGGTGACCTGAAGAAGTCCAGCAATAAGATAATTCCATAATGATGTTCAGCAAACAAAGATCCTCTTGTTTTCCCTCCTGACCACTGCGCTTGGTGTCATTCCTTCCTTTTATTCACCCACTCCCCCTCAAGAAGTAAGCATGAAGGTTGCGGGAATGAACTTTTCTTGGCCTTGCCTTGACAAACAGAAGCTGAATGCAGGGGATTGGACTAGATGGCCTTTAGAGGTCCCTTCCAATGCAATACATTCCATGATTCTATTATATGAAGACAGAGTTGCTCTACTTAAATGCACAGGGATGTAAACACTGGGCATGGAAAAGAGCTAGTTAAGCTGAAAACATGAATAACTGGATATGATGGGGCAGAAATGTTTTATAGCTGGAAATGTGATGTCTTCTGTCTTAAGCTGTGAGATAGAGCTAGCAAGACTAACTAGTATATAATGGCCCAGAAGGTTTTGCTAATTCTTTGAGGAATATCATATTTCATATCTGTGGGAAAACGGTATCTATTTGGTGGGTTTCTTCTCCCTCACATACCCACTTTTACTCTTACCCTTTCCTCCTGCCTGCAGCAAAGCTCCTCAGAAGCTCACTTCCCATCCAAATCCCAAACCTTGAGCCTGGTGGTTTCCTCTGAAGCACGCTGATGACTCAGAGCATGCCAGGGAGCTGCAAAGAGTGGGCTTAATGGGAGAAAAAGGTTGCATTTTAATTGAGTAATGAAGTCGCCCAAGTTATCCTGAGATAAAAAGGCAAGGACGATAAGGCAGCTCTGCTTTGCTGGGAGGCATGTTTGTGGGAATCAACACTGCTTCAACATTTAAACACCTGAAGTTCCTCTTTGCTGGGCTGGTGGGGCTTGTGCATATTACTCCTCTTCAGGTAAAAACATCTTTGTGTGGGCCAGCTGTAATGAGGCTGTATTTCCAACTGAGCTGTCTCCCTCAGCAGATCGTCTTTTCCCGTGAATGATACAAAAATTTTCTGTTTTCTCTACCCATAACCTCCTCCCACTGAGTGTTTTGGTGAAGCTACTGGACTCTAGTGTCTAAATTGTTTACAGTTTTAGACATTATTGTGGGTGAATGAATGAATAGTTGAGACCTTTGCTTCCCAGGGGAAATGTGCTTTTTCCAAGGCAAGGAAATGGTATTACCCTTGAGCCGTTCTGTTGGCCAACAGCACGTGGAGAAGAGAAGAGAGGAGAAGTGATACAAAAAACTGATGTCATGGAAAAACAGGCTAAACACACATATATCTAAGGAACAAGGAGAAGCTCTGACTTCTGTGGTGAGACCATCTCCATAGGAGAGGTGTACCTAGTAGCTGCTTTGTTTCTCTGTTCTTTTTGTCTTTCCAACAGCCTGCCGAGGTTGAAAGGCCTCAGAGGGTGTGCAATTTCCTGGAGGCTCATTTTCTGATCATTTCCTGATTGCAAATTGATTTTTGTTTTCTACTTTTAAATGGAAATAGCCCGTGCAGGAGGCAGGAGGTAGCTCCTGAGTCTGGTGGAAAAGGGTTCTGTTCCATTTTTCCTCCTGGTGTGGGTAAGCCACAGCTGGTACAGCCTGGGGTTTTTTCCTACCAACGTGTCATTTTGTGTGTCAGTAATGAGAAAAAAACCCATACCAGCATTTCACAAGCTTTATTAAGAGATAGCTGGAGCCTTGGAGCTGCAGCTCCTAGGAGGGTGTGAATATGGATTGTCTCCTCAAGGTTCACACAGATAGGGTCCAATCAGAATGGGTCATGAAGAATTATTTTTTAAATTCTACTAGATGGATTTTCTTGAATGCCTGGAAAAGTGTTAATGTAGCCCATGTAGACAACACAGGTAAGCAAGTGCCAAAGGTTGGGTGGAGCAGATAGAGACTTCTCTGGGTCTTTATATACACTGGGGTTTAGTCCTCTCTCACTGTCCAGTCCCACCTAATAACCCAGGTCACTCATAGGACCTGAAGTGAATAATTGCTAGCAGTTGATGACCTCATGAATAAGGTGTGCTGATCAAACTTGAGTGTATTTATTTGGTCTTCCCCCTCTCTTTGCTTTCTGTCTTGCTCCACCATCTCTCAGCTGTTTCAGTTTGCTCCTTGACTCTCCTCTTCTCTTGACCTGAGCCCTCTCCCCGTACTGCTTTATTAATCTTATAATTGCTCTGCTCTGCATATGCTTTGGCCCAAAGACATCCATGGTTCCTTCTGTTTGATGAAGGCAGGTGATTCTGTTGCTGTAGGTATCTCAGACTGATACAGCTCCATGAAGACAACTTTAATTTCTGAGGCTGTGACTTTCTATGCAACGGCATTACTGAAGGAATATGTCTTCAAAAACTCCTTCTGGAGGAAGTCCTCAGGTACACTCATACTGCCTGAGAAATGCAAATTAATCTTTCTGTTATCTGTGTTTTTCTCTCTCCAGTTCTTGTCCCTACTCCTGCATCAGCCCCTTCAGTGTTTACTGGAAGTTTGTGTTAACAGAAGTATTTTTACTACATATAAAGATCACCATCACCAATTCTGATACATCTGCCAATTATTTGGTGTCATTTGCATCAGATAAGCATCTTAATAGTGTAACACCCTGTCGAGGTCCAGGCCCTCGAGCGTTCGTACCGCCTCCCTAAGAGGAAAGGGGATCAAGGGCAAAATGAGAAAAGAGAACTTCCCATCAACTCATAGGCACGTGCAGAGATTGAGAGAGAGATTCCGCCTTCTGGCTTCCATTTTCCGGCGGACTCCCTGGTGATTCATGGGAGTCGTAGTTCTTTTTAGCTGACTTAAAAAGACATTTCAAAATAATGGGTCCGTTTACCACACACCTGTTGTCATGAGATTCATCTCATCTTGAGTTGCTGCTACATTGTATGGGAAGATGATGAAACACTAAGTTACACTGTGCAGCCTCCTGACTTGAAGCCTGTGCTTGACTTTATCCCTTCTCTTACTGCTCCACAGAGCAATTGTACTTACAATACTTTTGGCTGGAATGTGTCTGATTTTGTTACTCTCTATGGTCCTTCTCTCAAAGAAAATAATAATTAAAAAAATCCTCAAAAGCACCTTTAATTGCCATCCTCACTCTTTTTCTACTCATAGTCAGAACATGGACGCTTGATCTAACCCACTACCACACTTCAGTGTTTTGCATCCATTGCTTCCTATGTAATCTACTTGAATCAGTCAACAATTACTTCCATTGTCATTTTTCACGCTGCCCAATAACATAAATCTTTATAGTTTCACTGGTTGCAGTAACGTGCATTATTTTTGACCAACCATTGGATACCTCATTTTTTTCCTCAGGCATGGAGTCATCTCTAACTGTTCTGGGACATATGCTGCTAAAAGGGACTGTTGCAGTTGTATAGTCCTTTCTATCTCATCATCTGACATTGACTCAGAGTTCATGGCTTTTTTTGTCTTGCAAGATGCTTTTGATCTTGGTCTGCCATTATTGTATCCAGGTAGATGAGAGTGTCCAGCCAAATATTCTTTCCATGGCTGTACCTTCTTATTCATGTTTGCTCACCATGACCTCTTTTGATGCTCCAAGCACTGGCACACTGTTCCCATTGAAAATTTTTTTTTTTCCATCTCAATTTCACACCTTGTTTTCCTCGTGTTTCTCTACACCCTGAAAAGGTTTACTTGCCTTTGGAAATTTTCCTCTGCTTTGTTTTGTGCTTTTATTTCCACTCTCCCATAATCCTTGGCTCTGTTTGCATTTTCCCTCTAATGCTTTTGTTTTGATGTTTGTCCAGCTCCTCCTTGTTTGCTTAGGCCTCTCATTAAGTTCCCTACTGTGTTCTCTATTGCTTCCTTAAATATTTCCCATCTGGTCTCTACTGAGATATCTTTATCATTCCAGATTAATGGTCTGAAACGCTCTCCAAGCATACCTTCTTTGCCTCTCAAAAAAGATGTGCCTTTTAAACTTTGCAGGATCAAATTTAGCTCCAGTGTCACCCATGTCTCCCTTGGGCTTCAATGTGTTCGTCATCTTCCCAATAAGTAATTCATGATCGCTGCCGCCCTTCGGCATCACTATAGACTTTCACATCCAGCAGTGACTGTTATGCCTTTCGCAGGTAATCATGTGGTCCATCTGGTTTTGTGTGTGATCAGCTGGTGACCCCTTGCAAAGCCAGGAGAGAGCCAAATGCCACCAGTGATCAGACTATGCACCTCACAACAGCTACTCAACGTGTCACCAGTTCAACTCCTCTTGGCCCCATGTGGCCCAGCATATTCTTTTACTTCTTATTTCTGTTTCCAACCTCTATGTTCCCAGCTTTCACCTTCACAACTACCTCATAAGCCAAGGCCTCATTTCAGACACTTTACTGATAAAATTTATATTTTCCCTTCTCTGCAACTTGTTTTGGTGCATTACAGCAAATCACGGCTACTCAGAGATTACTGAGGGCTGCAGGAAATATTTCTGGGATGATCCTCTCAGGCACTAGTTTCCTGTTGTTCTCAGAAGTTCTTATTCCTTTTGCATGTGGAGGCAATATTACTCATCTGGGATCAAAAAAAGAAAGAAGTATAATATCAAAATTACCTGTGCCTCCAGGGTGTCCTTGGTTTGGCAGCTGTGGATGCATAGTTCAGCTGTGCTGTGCATTGGTCTGGGGTGAGAGGAAGGTCCAGGAGCCCATCTCAGAAGCTGTCTGGTGTGTTTGGCCATTCTTCAACTTCCATGACTGTTTCTATGATGAGGTGGATGTCGGTCTCTTCTCCCAAGTAACAAGTAATAGGACAAGAGGAAATGGCCTCAAGTTGCTCCAGGGGAGGTTTAGGAAAAATTTATTCACCAAAAGAGTTGTCAAGCCATGGAACAGGCTGCCCAGGGAAGTGGTAGTGTCACCATCCCTGGAGGAATTTAAAAGCCATGTAGATGTGGTGCTGAGGAACATGGTTAAGTGGTGACTTGGTAGAGTTAGGTTAATGATTGAACTCAATGATTTTGAAGGTCTTTTCCAGCCTAAGTGATTCTATGATTCTGTGACATGGTTTAGTGACGGATTGGCTGTGTTAATGGTTAGACTTGATGATTTTAAAGGTCTTTTCCAACCTAAATGATTCTATGATTCTGGTTTTGGGTTATCCATCAAATTGAATTACCAAACTCTTCCTGCAAGAATTTATTGATATAATGACTGGTTATGCCTGTCCGGTTTATGTGAAAGCCTCGCCATCCTTTGCAGGACTTCTTGGCATGGATATCAGTGCCACCTTCATATCTTGCCTTCCAGAACTGAAGTCCGGACTGTTTTAACTTAAAATTTGAGTTTTCTTCTGCCTACATAGACTACCCTGACAAGGTGAAGAGAATTTCTTTAGTAAAATATGCACCTTCTTTTTTTCCTTAGACAAATTAATGACATTTTATTCAGTAATATTTGTTGATGTGACATTTCTGGGTCATTCCCATCCATCACCTAAATATGGAGCTGCAAAGAGTCTGTATCCTGGCATAGGAGCAACTGTCTTTCAATAATTTTTAAGATATGCGGTAAGATATTTATTAAAATATTCTGAAGTAGAAAACACAGTGAACAGAGATGACATAAAAGGATGAGTTTCCGTTTGAAATTAAGGTACCTGCATTAGGTTTTTGCATGTGAGATACGCATCTAAGCTCCCATAGCAGTGGATAGAAATGCAATTGCTGCCTAAATAGAACCATCTAGTGCTATGTGAGATGCTGGCAGGGCTTTCCTGCTGGCCTACAGCTGTCAGTCTCTGAGGGCACAGGAGCAAACCGGTCTTGTGTCATATCATCTGGCACCATGTGGACATATCAGACACTCGATGCCGCTTCAGAAGGTAGTTATGTTTTCATTTGCTCTAGGTAAGCTTCTAGTCAACATCATCAATTTAGTCCAGATTTGGCTAAGCAAACACAGGTGTTGGGTTTTAGAGGCAACTGAAGCCCTTTGGAGCTCCTTAACTGTGCAGACCAAATCTCCACTGATTGTGGTGCAGTCTCAGATGCCCACAGAGATGCTTATGTGCCTCACCAAGGTGCAAAAGGGAAGTCAGTTACCTCAAGGAATGATGTCATCAGCTTAAATTAATCCTCTTCTGTTACCACCACAGAACATCCAAGGGTTTGGATTAACAGTGGACACTCAATGCAATTTTTGAGTAGTTAATTGTAGGATCTTCCCAGAAAAAGCCAAGCTGAAATCGCAGTTGCATTGCTCTCAGTTTTATCACTTAAACCACTGCAAAATAGTATGAGATATGGCCAGAATGGTGGTCTGTGATACTTATTTTGTGGGATGCAAGTGAATAAGTCCAGGGCAATTCCCAAAGAGTTTCGCTGGGAATTTCCTACAAGTCCCAACTGGTATTCCACAGACCTGCTCCTTGGGATCCCAGACAATAGGGGTCAAAATGCACAGCGATCTAGAAAGAGTAGAGATCCTTAGTGGCATTTCAACTGGGGTGGTGTACCTGAAACCACTGTACGGAGGGAAGAGCTGAAATGTGATAAGCAGAGCAGCTTGGTCCACGTTGTATCATCTTCAGTGCAGAAAAGGCAACATGCAACTAGTGTGTCTCAAGAGAAACACATCTAAAGTTAGAGGTGCAAATGTAGATCACCTCTGTTCTTTCTATGATCACAGAGTTTATTCCCTTCTGTGAAGTGTTAATGCCAAACATGTACATTGATTGCATATCACCTTCCTTAAAAGCTAAAATATACCACACAGCTGGGCCTAACCAGGGCTGGAATAGAACAGTGATAGACAAAACCATCTGTAACTGATATTTTTTCTTAACCAGCCATAACCAAAGTCCCAGCAATGATTCAGAGATCCCAGGGCTGGAAGGAACCAGCATGATCATTTCAGTTGACCTACTGCATCATTAAAGCAATGAAATTATGAAATCCACCAATATGGAACTGACTATGCCAGAGAGCATATTCTCGGGAGACCTCCACTCTTGAATCACAGCCTCTTCCAGGAACCTAAATAGAAATACACAGTTATGAGAGAAACTGATAGACAGTTCTCAAAAATACATAGCTCAGGGTCTGCATTTAGGAAAATCAATTAAATACATCAAATTGCCAAAACTGCTCTACAGGACATAACGATTAGTAGCACCGTGGTCAGACCAGAGAGCTGCCAGCACATGATTTCCTCTCCTGGTGATTTTTTTGATTGTTTGTTTCTGCTTATGCCTTAAAGGAGGGATGGCCTGAGCTTCTCAGTGATGTCTTGCACATATATTGGCTTAGACTGCAAGATGATGCAGACCAGACCATTGTTTGCTTAGACTTGCTGTTCCCCAGGACAAGTCTTCTCTGATGAAACTGAGCTTTTCTTTCAGAGAGAATCACATCTTTTAAGCAAAGACTTTTTTCTACTGAGCATCAATTCATAGACCCTAAAACTGAGCCATCCCAACAGATGCAGGAGAGAGCTGAAAGCAGTGGTGGCATCTAGACCATTGGGCCTCCCATAATCAAAGCACTGGTCCCCAGATTTCTCTATGCAGAGGATGCCTAATTAAATCACAGCAAGCGTTACTGGGAGACAAAGCATAGCTCAGCATTTCTTGATGCTGTGATGTCTGTGACGGTGAGTAAAGGAAGGTTCATGGTTTCCACTGGAAGTGACGTCAATGACACTTTCCGCTTCCTTTTTCCATCAAAACACATTAAAAGTGATAAAACTCAGCACTCACAGGAGAAGTTTTCCAAGCTGCCTGTGGGCATCTGGATGTGTGTTTCCTATTAAAACAGACAATACAAAGGCTGCTTGGAAAATTCCAGCTTTTTGCAGAGATGCAGAGCAAGTGGTCTGAAGTCATACAGGGAATTGCTTTTTCTGGGATTTGAGCACTTAGCTCTCCTATCTCAGTCTAATTTTTATGCATTAGATCATTGCACCAACTTTTGTCCCAGCGGCAAGCTCAACCTATTCCAACTTGAGATCCTGCTAGTTGTTGGAAGACTAAAACTATTAACCATATCCTGTGGTGCTTCAATAGAAGAGTGGCCAGCGGGTCAAGGGAGGGGATTATGCCCCTCTGCTCTGCTCTAGGGAGACCCCCTGTAGTGGTGGGACTGGCTCTGTAGTCCTCAGCACAGGGGAGACACAGACCTGTTGGAATGGGCTACTTTTCTCTCTATCTAGCAGAGAAACAGTGCCCACATGTGCCTCAACCCTTGCCCATGTACTGGCCATGACAGGTAAGTGCACTATTTTTACAATGAGAGTGGTGAAACACTGGCCCAGGTTGCCCAGAGAGGTCATAGATGGCCCCTCCTTGGAAGAGTTCAAGGCCAGGTTGGATGTGGCTCTGAGCAACCTGGTCTTGTGGGAGGTGTCCCTGGTCACTGCAGGGGGGGTTGGGATTAGATGATCTTTAAGGTCCCTTTCAACCCGAACCATTCTATGATTTTATGAAATAACTATGAAGGCACAAAATGGAGATGGTCTCTCCATGCTATGCTATTCCCAGGATGTCATCCATCTGTCTATGCAGTGCCACCACCAGTGCAACATGTGAAGCGTCTGTGGGTGGTATAAGGTGAAAGGAGGAATCTATGGCCTGAAAAGTCTGAGACACCTGAACTTGCTTTTATGTTGGATCTATTGCAGCTAGAATTGTTAGTCTGTGTAAACTGCAACCCCAGCTCTAATTCCCTCCAGCCTTAGGGATAGAGGTGGAACAAGAAAGATGGATTACAGATTTAGAAAGAGTATATCAGATTTCTTATAGTCACAAATTTTAAAACTGGGGAGACATTAAATATCACCTTTGACTTCCCCTGGGGCCCAGAACTTTCCATGCTTTGAGGGGAGCTTGTTAGCAGCACCTAGGATGCTGTCGCATTTCCGAACAAGTAGACATGGCAAATGCATTTTAGAAATAGATACAAAATCTCAGCAGCGACTGAACAACAACTTCCTTCATCTCTCAACCTTCCCCCAGATGCTTATACAATTGAAAATGAAATTGCACCTCTGGGCTGAGCTGCAGCCATGCTCCTCAGAGGCTCCTTCAATCCAATTGGCAAAGGATGGGGTCTGGCAAGGTTTAGTCAGCTCGTGTTTGCGAAATGCTTTGGAAATGAAAACTGCTGCGCAGCACTGAGTCATGCAGCAGTGACTGTGGAAAAGTGAAGTCTGTGGAGCTTAGGAATCCATCTGGATCCCTTGTGGAGAGCAACGGGGATCTGTGGATTAAGTGTAGAGTTCATAATGGCAAGAATAATGCCGGGCTGGGCACTGGGACCCTCAGCACTATGAGCTCCTCAAGGAAAAAGAAAATCTTGGGTGGTTTTGAAGGCAGAGTAGCCAGGACATGTATCCTGCTCCCCAGTACAATGGCAGAAGCCTGGCTGTGCACCCCGGAGGGAAGCACTAATGCTCTTGACTAGTGCAAACCTTGCATGGAGAAAGATTAGATGATCTTCAGAGGTCCCTTCCAACCCCTAGTATTCAGTGATTCTGTGAAGGGAGTGAACTTGATCAACAAAACCAGGCATTTAATCAAAGAGAAACAAGATCAAATAATGCTTCTGCATCCAGGACAGTTCTCACTGTCAGTCCTGGGCAGCCATGTCACCTGGCGCTCATAGTAACTGGTGCCCTCCCTACCTCCTGTGCCCATTGCTGTGCTGACATGACTCCCACCCATGCTAGTGATGGGTGAGGAACTGGGTCCAAAGGGCCATTTCCAGACCCCCTTTTCTGATGCCTCTGTTCAAGGAGTGAGGAGCCATTCAGCTATTCCAGGACTCACAACAGCCCATGGTAGCTGGACGCTCTCGATGCTGTTCCTGGATATCTCTTACATTTCTTCTGAACCCAGTATGCTATAAGGCACTGAATTGGAATCTGCCTTTTATGGCACCTGGAGGTCTATTAATCTGCTGCTTTTCTTCCAGTTATGCAGTTATCCAGTTATGTTTCTTTTCTTCCAGGCTTTTTTTTTTTTTTTTGAGGGAGAAAGAAAGGCAGATAAAAGTAGACACTTCTGTTAAAACCCTCTTGCTTTCTGTATTTCACATCAGTATTGTGAGCAAATCCAAATGAACCTCCATCTGCAATATTAATTTGTGTTGCTTCTTTCCTCTGTCTGCAGGGAGAGGTCTCTGTTAGCCAAACAATTATTCTTGGAATAATAAAAACGTGCAACTGGAACCAAGAGCCTCGTGATGCAGACAATAAAAGCATGGGAAGGCATACAGAAAGAAGAGATTGCTTTGGCTTGCCAGGCTCAGAAATCTGCCTGTCTGTGTGTCTCCTTGCTTTCACCCTGCTGCGAACCCTTCAAAATTAACCCAGCTGCTGACATGGAATAAAAACAGAGAGTATGAAAGGAAAACTCAGGAGACAGCAGTGATAACTTCAGCAGGAGGGGAAGGTAGGCAGCCCACAGCTTGCAGCCCACATGTAACAGCTTGTGTAAGGAGGGAGGAAGCAAAAGAGAAACCTGAAAGAAAACACCGGCCTGTATTACTCTGCAGGTGTGGGGATCTCCTAAGTTTTCGTCTGAACGATCCAGTGAACAATGTTACAGCAGGTGCTGTAACATAGAACGGCATAAACCCAACAAACTGGGATGTCTTCAGGATGTATTTAAGCCTAAAACTCCCTTAAAGGTGGGCTTAAGTCCATTCCCTGCTCAGCAAATTGTTATAATCAATGTGTGCTATCACCTGATCCCTAAATCCTTTTTACTCCTAAAGATCTCAAGTGTTTTGGAAGTGTTAGCATGACAAAACATGACACATTAACACACACATGAAGTACAATACATAAGCTACCAGCTAAAATCTGCTAATGACCTGTGATCTCATGGTGTGCTGTCATCTCAGCTCCCTGCTAAAGCTGAGGAAGGTGAGAGCTCATGAACCATATGGCAGAAGATCTGGTGCTCTGGAGCACCAGGATGTGGCCAGGAGACCCTGGCTGAGGTTTAGGGAATGATGGGTGAGCCTAAGAGAACTGGATATCTGATGTGTCTGACTGCACTCAGGCTCTGACCTTCATAACAAGAGCAGAGAGAGGGTCTTCTCTTAAATTTAATGATGCCCAAAGTCTCAGCATATATTCTGGTTAAGATTTTGATCTGGAAGTGCCGTTAATCCGCATCACAAAAAAGTGGTCTTTTTCACCAGGAAAATACATTTTTTCAGCCTCTCCTCCACATTTTCCAAGCTGGCAGGGACAAGCTGTCCCTTCTCTCTTCTCACTCTTCTTGGAGCCAGATGGCCTTGGAGGCTGCTTGATGGATAAGTATTCTGAGCCATAGGGATGCTTGCTGCCGTGCTGTGTGTCCAAGGCAGCCACCGCTGCAGGGCTTGGCAAAGGAGCCAGATTCCTTGGCCTGGGACTCAACCACAAGTTCATCTTCACATACCAGGAGCAGTAACACTGCTCCCAGCTTTTCACAGAGGCAGAGCTGCCACTAGACACCAAATCAGGAATAAAGGAGAAACAGTCGCCCATATTTTGTTTGCCAGACAAATGCAAACAAAGATGTTTTGCTTTTGAAACCACAAAATTCTGCAGTTTACAAAGAATTCTTCTCACCCGCTCATTGGCTTATCATGAGCTGCTCCCTGTCCTTCTGACCTTCCATCGTCATCTCCCAGAGAAAAAAGCAGGAGCCAAATATATCCCCACCAAATACCCAGCACCCTATAGGCAAACTAGATGGGTACATTGGTTTTTGGGGACATGCATGGAGAAAAGGCCAGATGGGCAGGGATTAAACATTATTCAGTCCAGACCACTGCTTTCTTAGATCCAGAACTACCAGTGGTGTAAAGCATCCCTTAAACCTCTGCGTGCCAGAGAGGGCTAAAAGATCTTTAGCTCTTCAACTCCTCTCCTTCCCTACTGCATCACAGTACTGACACCATTCCCACCGTTGTTTTTCGCCTTCTCCATCCTTTACTCCAGATTTAGGAAGAGGTGGGAAGATCTAAGATGGGAAGAGCTACAGTACCAACAGGATGGCAGAAGAGAGGAGAGGGAGATTAGATGGGATGATAGCTGCTAGAAGATCCGTCTGGTCCTCCATGCAGTCTTATGTGGTAGCTATAAGAACTGGATCTAACTCCAAAACCAGGCTCCAGAACCAAGCACTGGTTACAGACAGAGCCAGCATGGAGTGCTCCTGCCTCAGGCTTGGACACTTTCAGAGCCTTCTCAAGTCTCTTTCCAAGTTTGGTGCAGCTCTCTGCGCATACATATTGGGTCACATCTTTCCTCATTGATTCCTTCAAGTGCTATTGCTCAGTGAGAGAATGAAAAATAAGCCGGTGTTCATCTTTCCTCCCTAGACCATGCCTTGACCCCTCTCATACACCAGTCCTTGTGGTTTCCAATACTCCAAACAATGTGTGTCTTTTACCCCGGCACCTCTATGTAAACTGAGATCAATCCCAGCAGGCTGTTTCTTTTGCTGAAGGAGTTTAGTTTGTCAGACTGAAATTTGAGAAATTCAGGCCAGAAGGAAAGAGGAAGAGCAGTGGAAATTCCCCAGGGAACAGGATTGCAGAGAGGCGTGGAAAAACATCCCAGAGTCTTTTGGGTGCCTTATATTTTTTGCCAGTTAAATACCAACCGATGCAGCAATGATTAGCCAAAATGCTGAACTACAGAGTCACCCTCTCATTTTGATGAGCACGGATCCCCCAAAACCCATCTCACTGTGTATAGACCAGCCCTGGAAAACATGCCCTGAAATGTGTGTGGAATTGGGCACAGACAATGGGAAAACACTTACCTGGTGTATTAGGGTAGGCATGAGCTAAGGTCCATGATGCTCAGCTCTGCTGATAGGCAGATTTTAAAGCATCAAAGAAGCATGGAAACCACCTTTAGTCTACAGGGGCCCTGGCTGTTTGTATGACTACCCTGGAACTGAGAAGGGTTAGTCCGTGTAACTTCTGGGTGACCTCATTGTTCTCTACAGCTTCCTGAGGAGGTGAAGAAGGAGTTGCTGCGTGGAATAATATGGCCCATTCACCCTGGCCAGCAGTCAGCAAATGGGAACTTGGGTACCTAATTCAGGATCCTTACGCCCCCTTTTTTGTGCCTCTCTGCACAAGGCAAACCTGGCTACATGCAGACCAAGCAGGATGCCCTGCAGGGCATGTTAAAAATACCACTTCTGCCCTTCTGCTTCAGTGATATCCCTGGGAAGGAGAGCTTTGGCGTCTGCTTGAATCAGAGGTGAGCACCACAGGTAGAGTCCGGAAGAGTCAAGGTCAGAAAACACTGCTTTTTTTTATAAAGCTGATATTCTCTTTTTATTCTCTCTGTTCCTTCCCACCCTTCATAGGACAGTTCGATATTACAGCTCCTGTTAATTATTCATCACAGCCTGTATTTGCTTAGGTAGCAGTTCACATTGTGAACTCCCATAACCTGCCTGTTCTAGCCTTCCTAGGTTGTAAATTAGCAAGAGCTGGGGCAACACCGATGAATGGTGGCCACAATGAACAAGCACTTCTGGCTTCCTTCTGTAAGCAGTTTCAGGATGACTTTGCAACGTTTCAGAGCACGCAAGATCTTTGCTTCTTGTTTTTGCCTCAGTGGTGCCTGACCGAGGTATTGCCATGTCCCAGAGGATTACATAAGGTTTACGTTATGGGTGTCATATGAGTGAAATCCAACAGAACTTTTTGAAGCAACGATTAAAGTGCAACCTCAGGGCTTGCAGGTCCCTTCCTCCTGTGTAAGATGATGGGTTGTTTGGTGAGCTGGGGCACAGGTGAAATGGAGGAAAAGGGAAGGCCTTTTGGACCTTTCATGCAGGTTCCTCCTGGGTACCCTAGGCAGGGCATGGCAGGGTTATGGGCAAGATGGGGGCACCAGGACTGGTTATCATGTGGATGAGGTTCAGTGTGGGTTTTGAAGGGGCTGTGAGCTGAGCTAAAATTATCCTCGTGCTTTATACTGGGATGTTCAACCTGATTTTACTCCACAGGAGTTATATAACTCTTACTTACTCAAACAGTTTAAAGTAGAGCAACATAACTGGTTTCAAGAGAAACACACCAGTAGAAAGCCAGCACAGACAAACTGAATGAACTCAGTCCCTGAAACGGCTGGGACTAACGCACTCAAGAGGAAGACATCTGCTTTACAGGAAGATGGTCACAAGCCGGCTACTAGCCAGGAAAGAAATTTGGGATCATGGTAAAAATATATCTGAAATGTCTGAACAGACCATAGTTAGGAGCAGAAGAGACAGCAGAGATGAGGTTGGATGGCATTCCTAGGGCAACACTGAGGGCATTAAATGCTTGGTGAAAGCACTGGTTAGAACTTGCTTGGAAGAGCCATTCAACATCCCAAAACTTTGAAGTTATGACACCACAGGTGATGACAGGAGTCCTCTATCTTTTTCTGAGCTTGAGGTTGGAAGATAAAGGGATGTCAGGACTGTGGGAGAGAGCATCCTCTGGAGTTAGACATGGTCAACAGCGTGTTGCTGCTTTAACCAGCACTGCCAGGGTTGGGGTGGATTAGCCTTCTGCAAGCTAACCTGAAGGTTGCCCAAATGCAGCTCCAGTCCACAGGGAGCTGGATAGTACCCCTGTGCAAATCTTTGGATGCTACAGCACAAAAAATATAGTAGTGTAGTGTCTCAGTTTAAGACTGGTTCCACCATTGATTCTCCTTCAAATAAATTAATACAAAAACCTGCCAAAATGTGTCAGTGGAGCAGCTTCACTGAATTGAGTCTCCCTGGTTTACACCACAGCAGAATGGGGCAAGCATGGTGTCTGTCATTCTGGTAGAGCTGGAAGCCAAGGAAGGTTCTGCAGGCAGGGAGCCCCCACAGAGACAAGGAGCCAAACCATACTTGACAAGTGTCACTTGTGTGGCTTCATAACATATGCTTCCCAGAGGATTTTCACTCTGTCTTCCCTGGTATGGCTCCTTCAAGGACCTGGGGGAGAGCAGGACCACCTGGTACACACAGGATCCCTGCTGACCACCAGAGACGGGCATGGACAATGGTAGATCCTTGGTCTGCCTGCAAAGTGTGTCCTGTATGGCAACACTGAGGGTTTGTGTGCTGCTGCTTCCTTCAGCCTATATGATCCATCTGCAGTGCAAAGCAGGCTGGAGTAACTGAGGAGCAGGAGGAAAAACCCAGACACAGCATGGTGCTGCATCAGGGAGAGGAGAGGATGCTCCTGGGCAGGCATGGTCCTTGCTTTGCTCCTCTGAGGGAAAACCCCATGAGGCAGCTGTGCTGCCACTTACGGCACATAATTATCACTCCAGCCACATCTTCTGAGCTTCAGCTCCTCTGCGTC
>JAVSBS010024427.1:25907-36323 GCA_033124195.1 Coracias cyanogaster | reverse complement strand
AATCCCTCCAGGGGTGGGGAGTCCACCACTGCTCTGGACAGCCTGGTCCCCGTGAAGAAATATCCTAATATCCTAATATCCAACCTAAACCTCCCCTGGTGCAACATGAGGCTGTTTCCTCTTTGTCCTATCCATTGTTATTTGGGAGAAGAGACCGACACCCATCTTGCTACAACCTCCCTTCAGGTAGTTGTTGAGAGCAAGAAGGTCTCCCCTGAGCCTTCTTTTCTCCGGGCTAAACAACCCTAGGTCCCTCAGCTGCTCCTCACCAGAATTGTGCTCTAGACCCTTCCCCATCTTTGTTGTCCTTCTCTGGACATGCTCAAGCCCCTCAATGGTCTTCTTGGAGTGAGGGGTCCAAAACTGAGCACAGGATTTGAGGTGTAGCCTCCCCAGTGCCGAGTTCAGGGGGACAATCTGTGTCCTAGCCTTGCTGGCCACACTATTTCTGACATAAGCCAGTGTTTCCAAACTTCCTTCTTGTGTAGATTTCAGAGTGCTCTGGTTCTCCCTCCTCTCCTGCTGTGTCCCTAAGGTGGGGAAGGGCTCTGCATCAATACCACAGATGCTGCAGGCACGACTGTGTGCCAGGGAGGGTTCAGGACGTGTGATTTGCCATCTTTTTCTCATGGAACAGCTGCATGAAAAGCCACTAATTGAGGCTTTAGCTTCAAGGTACGTTGTCTTTGATGGCTTTTCTGCACTTCCTCCCTCTGCCGCCTCTTGTTCCTGCCGTCAGGCTGCTGCATACCATCCCTTCTCCCCTGCCAGCACAGCTGCTCTGCTAAGAGCTGGTTTGGGGAACAGATCCAGCTTAAAAGCCACACAGCCAAAACAGGGTTTTTTGAGGGTAATCAGTTGCTTCTTTGATTCTTTTCGTCCCACCCTACTCAGCCACAGCTTTGTGGCACTACACAATGATGTAGCAGGAGCAAACCCTTGGGAGGGGCTAAGGGACAAGGACTTGGAGGCAATTGTTTAAGCTGATGTTGCTGCAAAAGAAAATGTATTAGTAAACCAGAGCCTGAGGTGCAAGGCCTCTCAGTGAAATCACAGGGGTAGTGTCATGTTCCTTTAAATCCCCCAAGGAATTTTACTTACTGGACAGAGACCCTTTCTGCAAGAAAAAAATACAACAAACAAACAGCACTTTATAAATCAGGAAATGCTCATTATCTCCTTCACCCTCTGCTCCTTTCTGTGCCTCTTCCTTTCAAAGTTAAGTGTCATGAGGATATACAGAGTTGCAGAGTAATGCAATAAATTATTTTGTGCCTTGGAGCTCAATTTTTGTTGCAAATACTTTAGATCTGCCTGGATTTGTGGAGTCATGGTAAGCTGCATGGCAGGACAAAAGCCTGGCAGCCTTTGTAGCTCCAGACACATTCTGAGAGCTGTTCAAATACGTCTTTAAAGACAAACTGTGGGTGAGGCTGAAGACATCAAGCTTTTTGCCCTTTCTTGCTCCTCATGTCTCAGTTCAGCATGTCCCAATGGCATTTCCTCAGGTGTTAGGATAGGTCCTTTGAAAACCTGCCAGAATCACATTGTTTTTTCTTGTTGTTAGAGATGCCAACTCCATCACCTGAAGAGAGCCCTTATCACCTAGAAAAAATGGGTCTTGCACCCCATGGCATGTGGGGAAGAAAGGCACAGAGGTGGTTTTTGTAACTGGGAGGCTGCTGTTCACATTAGTTTCTGAGGCAGTTGAAAAATTTAGCACTGAGATTTTTTGGAAAACTACTTCAGTTCTTCAGTGGCATGGTCCTCCCTGGGCTATTTCTTCTGCCATTAAAAGCAGCTCAAATTCCTGAGGTATGCAGGTTGGGACTCTTTCTGGAGGTATTTAAAAGATGTGTAGAAGTGACACTTAGGGACATGGTTTAGCGGTGGACTTGGTAGTGTTAGGTTAATGCTTACATTTGATGATATTAAGGATCTTTTCCAACCTAAATGATTCTATTATTCTGTAGTTAGTGAAGAGAAATAGGTGCCTCCAGAAACTGATTTGGCCCTTCTAGGGTCCAAATCACATTTCAAGAGTGTCTCTGAGTTGCCCCAAGCTGTAGCACAACCTTGAGCAATTTGGTTCCCCCCATAGGTGCTGCAATTTGGTGCCAAATGTTGGGATGGACTTTTCAGTCCCAATGGTGCTACCTTTTTGGAGGCTAGAGCAGAGGAAGCAGGGGCATTTTGGTTGATGACAATCAGCTCACCTCAGATGTTCGGATGGACTCTCCAGACCCGATGGTGTTACCTTTTTGGAGGCTAGGGCAGAAAAAGCAGGAGCATTTCAGGTGATGAGAGGTAGCTCACTAAGAGCTATGTTTGTGGCTGTCACTTCTCTTCCACCTTCTTTCTTCATCTCCCACATCTGATTTCCCTCTGGTCCCTTACACTCGCCCTGATCTCCAGTTCCTTACCACCTCCTGCACCAGCTCCAGTCTCCTGTTATGTACTGAAATGGGAAGCTCCTGGAGATGTTGGACCATCCAGCTGATGTGACTACAGTGCTACTGGTGCCTGAGCCAGGTAGCCTCATGCTAGTTCTGGTGACAACCATAGCTGCACCTTCAAACCATAGTACAAACTCCTTACCCTTAGGCAGGAGCTGGGCTTTAAAATGCTTGATGTGAAACAGCAACCAAGGAATACAAATGTTAGGCATTGCAAAACCTTGGAAAATATGTCCAAGTGTAGCACAAAGAAAGTAGCTGAGTGTAAAAAATGTGTCCTTCCTAAATGTGAAAAGAAGGCCCAACATAATGGGAATATGTCCAAGCAACCAAGGAGGCAAAGCTCCTATTGCCTTGAAGCTGGGAGCTGTGATATGACCAAAAGCATGGCGGTAGAATGAGGAACGGCTGAAAGGCCAAACACTTTTCTGTCCCTGCTGACTCATATGAGGCTGCACGAACAGAAATAAGACAAGAGAACACCTCTGATTTCATCTTCTGGTTGCACACTAGGCTTAATCCAGCATCAGTTTAATAGTGTTGCCCTGTGGTTTACTGAACCAGTCTGATCTTGTCCCCTGTGGTTAATACTAGCTGCTAAGACTTCTTGCCTTTAATTCTTCTCTTGACATCTCTTTTTGTCCTAGCTTAGGCTAAAGGGCTTAACGTCTGAAACATGCAACTTGAGTATCTTTAAGCACCTAAGACCTAAAAAAGTATTATTTAAGTATGCTAGTCTCAATGCACCTCTTTGGTCTTAATACCTTTAGGGCTCTAAGCAGCCATTCTATTCTGTATTTATGCAGTGTCTCACCCAGAGAGGTTTTAGTTAATGGCTGAGATTCCTATGTATTGCTAAAGAGATCCACAGCTTGCCACTCTGCTCTCTTTATCTGTCTTTAACCAGCCTAATTCAGCTGCAGACCCTTCAGAGATTGGGCAGGAGTTCACTCAACCTCACTTACTTGGGTAGAGATGTTCCTAAACCGAGGTATGGGCCCACTGCAGCAGATTGCCTTGGGAAAGTTTCCCTAAGTAAAGCTAAATGTGTGCCACTGCTGGGAGACCTTGAAAATCATAGAATCAGAATCATTCTGGTTGGAAGAGACTTTAAAAATCATCAAGCCCAACCATTAACCCAGCACTGCCAGGTCACCACTAAACCATATCCCTCAGCACCACATCTACACAGCTTTTAAATCCCTGCAGGGATGGTGACTCCACCACTTCCCTAGGCAGCCTGTTCCAGTGCTTGACAACCCTTTCTCTGAAGAAATTTTTCCTAATATCTAGTCTAAACTTCCCCTGGTGTAACTTGAAGCCTTCAACTCTAAGTTTCCTCACCATGACACTGAGAGGACCAGATCCAGGGAGGTAGTGTTGGTGCAATACAGCATCCCCAGAACTGGACCATGCTGTCAGTGTGGCATCAAAACCTTCCTCTGTGACATCTCCTATGCATCTGCTGCACCAAGCACAAAACCCTCCCTGTGGGACAGACTGTGGAGGCTGAGAGCTTCCTTCCCCCTCTTCCCCCAGCCCTTCCACTTGATTTGTGTCATTTTGTTCAGATGCAGCTGGAGAGAATTAAAATGTCAGCCAGGCACAATTGCTTCCATTGAGATGAAAAGCTGCTGGAAGAAACAATGCTAACAAGCATGGCAAAGAGAAAAAGGGAAAGCCTGGTGCTGTTTAGCTGGCAATAATTAGCCCCAGAAATGGAAAGAGGGAGGATCCAGCATGGCTTCTGTTCAGTTCAGGGGAGGTCCAGTTAGGACCAGGTTGATGAGAGCTCCTTAATTGCTGCTAATATGTTACTGGATGGAGTCTGGTCTCCAGGATGTGCTCATCATGCAAAAACATGTGGCAAGCTGGTTGCAGAGAGCAAGGGCAGGCAGAGATGCTCCTAAGGCTTGAGTGTTGTGAGAGAGGACCTGCTTGGATAGGGTTATTTGTGACTGGTGGTTGTAAGGGTGCAGGGTTTGGGAGATCCTTTGGATATTCATGTATTGTACAAAACAGAGTGATAGAAGGACAAGTTTTCAACTGTTTAAGCCAAATTACTATGTGACATCAGGACTCATCCCATCACAGCCCAAGACACTACAGGTAAAGAGTAGATTTAAGGAAATCATAGAAGCTGTAAATTCCTTTACTAGGAGAGGAGATCAGATGTATGACTTTTGGATCAGGAACATGTAACAGCCCTGCCTTGAAGACTCAGTGTTTTAGCCTACTGGTTAACTTCGGGGAAACATAAAAAATGGGACTAGAAATGTCCTGCAGGATCGTAACTTCTGTTCCCATGTCCTCAGCCAGAGCTTCTAATAAGGGCTGAGTTCCTGCAAGCAATGTGGAAGATATTCTGGGTCCACCAGCCACTTTTCATTCCTTCACCTCTATCAAAATCTTCCCTCTTTTTCTGGAAAATGTGAGAACAACCCAGACAGCCTTGTGCCCATTATGCAGCATCCGGTCTCAGTTGGTAGCGGGAAAAGTAGCCAACTGTACTCTTCCTTTTCTTCTTCACATCTTCCCAGTGCAGTTTCAGCATAACACATGCTTCATAAAGCAGCCTCCTCAGATGAGAGCCTGAGGTCAGGGCTTCTTCCATGCTGTGTGAGTGGCTTCATTTATTCCAGGGCTGCAGTGAGAAATGTGGGAATAGATAGTACTGGGAGGGCAGTGACATCCAAATCATGCTGCAAGCACTTGCAAACTTGAGATTGACTGTCTCCAGTCTATCCAGATCTCAAAATCCTTGATGATTTCATGTGTTGTTCCAGGTCTCTCTTGTTTATGAATCCTGGGTTAGGTCAGTGTTTGCCTCTGTCACTGCAGTGTGATGCTGGTGATTCGGTTTGCATCCACCATCAGGTCACGTATTTGATGTGCCTGGGAGCTCCTCTGGTTTTTTTCAAGCTAAAGCAGTTGGCCTAATAAAAGGTATGTTTCGTCCCTAGAGATCCTGCTTAAGCTCAGCCTTGAAGTCTTTCAGGCAATATTGATCCCACATCAACACTGCATACACAGGTTATTGCTTCTAGAAGGAGCAAGATGGGAACTGGGCAGTACATGTTAAACACTGGATAAAAGGGGTGACAGGATACCCTGGAAATTGTTTTTAAGGTGAAATTGAAGGCAGAGAAAGTGAAACAGCTTAAAGGAAAATGCAAACTGGTTGTACATGATTGAAATGAAGGGGTCTTAAGAATATTGTTTAAATGTTTTCCTGGCTTGATGTCTAGTTGTTGCTCCATAACAAAAGCCAAGGCAGAGCAGTGAAACACCATTGTTGATCAAAGGAAATGGCCTCAAGTTGCACCAAGAGAAGTTTAGATTGGGTATTAGGAAGAATTTATTTAGTGAAAGGGTTATTGGACATTGGAATGGGTTGCCCAGGGCAGTGGTGGGGTCCCCATCCCTGGAGGTATTTAAAACACATATAGATGTAGTGCTTCGGGATATGGTTTAGTCAAGGACTGGTTACTGTTAGGTTAATGACCGGACTCGATGATCTTAAAGGTCTTTTCCAATCTAGCCAACTCTGTGATTCTGTGACTGCACCAGACACACTGTGAAATCTGAAGTGTACCTTTTTAAAAAAAATTAAAATTCTTCTCCCAACATGGCAGACTGAGTTCATACTGAGGTACCAATTCATTGGGGCTTTTAATCCCTTTTTGAAACAGGGGCTACCCTTCTGTTTGTTATCTAGCTCAGTAGCTGTGTGAAGTGTCATGACTTCTTCTTTGCACAAATTAAGGGAGTGTTTGAAATAGGAAAGAGCCACGTAAGGGATCTCACATGTAAAAGATCAAGGAAAATGGTGTCTGCCATGCTGTCCTAGTTTGAATGGCACTGGAGCCTGGATAGAGAATCACAGAATGGTAGGGGTTGGAAGGGACCTCTGGAGATCATCTAGTCCAACCCCCCTGCCAAAACAGGTTCACCTAAAGCAGGTTGCACAAGATGGTGTCCAGGTGGGTTTTGAATGTCTCCAGAGATGGAGATTCCACCACCTCTCTGGGCAGCCTGGGCCAGTGCTCTGCCAGCCACCCTCAAAGTAAAGAAGTTCCTCCTCATGTTTAGATGGAACTTCCTATGCTCGTTTGTGCTCATTACCACCTTCAGTGGACACCACTGAAAAGAGTCTGGCCCCATCCTCCTGACACCCACCCTTTAAGTATTTATAAGCGTTGGACTCAATGCTTATAAAGCACACTCAGGCCTGCTTTCCTATGCCTGCCTTGGATACAGGTAGTACATCTACCACAGCAGCATGGAACTACCCTGGGCTGCCCTGCTCTCCAGGAAGGGGCTGGAGGCTTCAGTGAACTACATGATGCTGCAGCTCTCAAAATATGAATGATTAAAGACAGCAATAGCTTCCAAACCTGTGCTGCAGACCCAGTTAGGAAATTGTTAGGTGTTGCTGCAGTGATACCACTTTTACTGGTGAAGCATCAGGAGAATCTCTGTATCATGCATGCCTGGGACTCTTAACTGAAGAAGTTGGGCTTGTCAGCTGCTAAGCTGCCATCTGAGCTTGAACACCAGCCTCTGATGTTCAGTGGTGCCATTGCAATTGGCTTTATGAAAAACAATTCTTTCTTCCAGATGTGATAAACACTATGCAGGAGAAATGTGGACCCCAGATAGAATTTAGGTGCCTGATTTCTAGACTTTTTCCCACGTCTATCTTAGAAATCTCATTCCTTCAGTCCTTTCTCTGTGGGTAAATATCCTACAGCCAGAGGTGATAATGTCCCCATGAGCCTTGAGTTCACTCAATGGTAGCTGTGCCCTGCTGACCTTATAGGAGACAGGGCAACCTGCTAAGTGTATTGACAGCTCTTAAAGTAGGTTTTGTCCTGGTTTCAAGCACGGTTTAACACAGTTTGTGACTTGATCCAGGGGTTTTCCCCAGGACTGTTACTACATCCTCATCCCCCAGGGATCAGTGCTGGGTCCAGTCCTGTTCAACACCTTCCTCAATGACCTAGATGAAGGGATAGAGTGTCTTCTCAGCAAGTTTGCTGATGATACAAAACTGGGAGGTTTGGCTGATACACCTGAAGGCTGTGTGGCCATTCAGCAGGATTTGGACAGACTGGAGAGTTGGGCAAAGAGGAACCTAATGAGGTTCAACAAGAATAAAAGTGCAGAGTCCTGCACCTGGGAAGGAGTAACAAAATGCACCAGTACAGGTCGGGAGGTGATCTGCTAGAGAGCAGCTCCATGGAGAAGGACCTTGGAGTCCTGCTGAACAACAAGTTATCCATGGGACAGCAACGTGCCCTTGTGGCCAAGAAAGGCAATGGGATCCTGGGGTGTATTAAGAAGAGTGTGTCCAGCAGATCAAGGGAGGTCCTCCTCTCCCTCTTCTCTGCCCTAATGAGACCTCACCTGGAGTACTGTGTTCAGTTCTGGGGTCCCCAGTTCAGGAGGGACAGAGATCTACTCCAGAGAGTCCAATGGAGGGCTATGAGGATGATTAGGGGACTGGAACACCAGCCTTATGAGGAAAGGTTGAGAGACGTGGGGCTTTTTAGTCTGCAGAAGAGAAGACTGAGAGAGGATCTAATTAATGTCTATAAATATATGAGGGCTGGCTGTCAAGAAGAAAGGGGCAACCTCTTTCCACTTGTGCCCTGTGGTAGGACAAGGGGCAATGGGTTCAAGCTAGAGCACAGGAAGTTCCACTTCAACACAAGGAGGAACTTCTTTACTGTGAGGGTTACAGAGCACTGGAATAGGCTCCCCAGCTAGGTTGTGAAGTCTCCTTCTCTGGAGACTTTCAAGACCCATTTGGATGCATTTCTGTATAAGCTGCCCTAGATTCTATGATCCTGCTTGGCAAGGGGGTTGGACTCGATGATCTCTAGAGGTCCCTTCCAACCCCTAACATTCTATGATTCTATGAACTCCTGCATCCAGATCATTGATATATGTGTTGAACAGAACTGGCCCTAGAATTGAGCCCTGAGGAATAGCGCTGGTCACATATGAGGGATTTCTGATAGGTGTTTGGATAAACTTGCCTTTAGGGAGTTGATGTTTCTGTTGGGGCTTCTGAACTTTTCCTCTCATTCAAGTGAAACATTGCATTGCAGCACTATCTACTATGCTTTGGCCAATGTGCAGTGTATATGCCCATCACACAGGGTTGGGAGCTTTCCTGTGGCATAGGAAAAGCTTGCTTAGTAAAGCTGATGTTTCTTTGTTCACTAGCCACAAACTGCACAGTATGAACAGTTATCTTTCTGGAAGTGAGGGGCAATTCCATGTTCATCTCCTGATGTTTTCCCTCAAAAGCTGGAGGATACAACAAACTTTCAAATTCATTTCTTACTCTATGGGCCTTTGGCCTCATTGTAAGGAAAAGCCCAATTAAAAATGCTTCAGTAATCACACAGAGGATTCCATTACATGGATGGCTGGATTGGAAAATAAAAAGTCATTGCCTGTGAAATATCCCAATTGAATTCTTGATGGCAGGGTCAAATGTATTTTTTTAAGTAATGTTTAAGAGATTATAATTTAAAAGGTGTTTAGGTATTTTTTCTTTTCATAATTTCCAAATGTACCTTTCAGTGGTACTAGCATGTTATGAAGGTTAATGTGCACTTTTCAAGTTCAGCACGTGGTGGGCATGTTTTTAGAACACATAATTTGCAACAAAACACGTGAAGATTTTACGGATTGCAGAAACAGCACAGAAACCTGAATCTTGAGTCCCACAGATCTGGAGATCACAGCTTCTGAAGCGGTGGGTTTAAAAAAATAGACCTGTTCAGTGTTTGAAAGGATGCTTTTGCTCTGTTTTGAGAAAAGCATATAAATTTGGCATTTCTGCTCAAAAAAGTTACTTTTCTGAGGCTATCTAATACCTTTTTTTGGTGATTTTTAGAAACTCCTTGTTGTTGTTGTTAAGTCATACTTGTTAGCAATGGAAATAAAGAGAGAAATGAGTGTCACGTGTCTTCCCATGTGTCACTAACAGAATTACCAACAGAGTTTTAGTCGACGGCAACTCTACAAACCGTTTCTGTAAAGGTAGAAAGGTGTTCTCATGGGTGTCCTAACTACACTAGAAAACATGTTTGCAGAGCTCTAAGAGTACAAATTATCCTGAAAAATCTTTATTACAAGAAAAGAATGGGTCCTCTTTTCTCTCAGCATCTAGATTGAAGAGATACATGAGAGCAATAGAAAATGTGGGTTTATTTGAAAACCAAGCAGGACTGAAGAAGATACTGTTGGGCAAAAGCAGCCACAAAACTGTATTTTCTTTACTGTCATTTACAGAGTGACGTTACTATAGCTTTGGAGTATTTATTACTAAATTTCACTACCATTCATAATGATAGTAACAGTAGTCATCATTATCATCATCACCATTTCTTTCCCCTTGTCATAAAATCATAGAATGGTTAGAATCAGAAGGGACCTTTAAAGGTCATCTAGTCCAACCCCCCTGCAAGAAGCAGGGACATCTCTGACTAGATCAGGTTGCTCAGGCCCCCGTGCAACCTCACCTCGACTGTTTCCAGGGATGAGGTATTTACCATCTCCCTGGGCAACCTGTTCCAGTATATCACCACCCTCAACCAAAAAAATTTCTTCCTTTTATCTAGTCTTAATCTACCCTCTTTCAGTACAAAACCATTATCTCTTGTCCTAGCACATCAGGCCCTGCTGAAAAGGTCTACCATCATCTTTTTTATAGACTCCCTTCACATACTGAGAGACTGCAATAAGGTCTCTCTGGAACTTTCTCTTCTCCAGGCTGAACAACCCCAATTCTCTGTCTTTCTTCATGGGAGGGGTGTTCCAGCCCCTCCCATGAGAAACGAAGGCTGTTTAATAATGATAGAAGAAAAGCCAAGCAAATCCACACGCGGAAGCAAAGGAAAACAAAGATTTATTCTCTACTTCCCATCACTAGGTGATGTTT
>JAVSBS010024427.1:0-19450 GCA_033124195.1 Coracias cyanogaster | reverse complement strand
GGAGGGGAAGGAAAGGGGGGGTGATAGAGAGGCTTGGTGGGCACCTGGCGCTCAGCCAAGGTTGACCCACCACACATCTGTGAGGAGAAAAGCTGACACAAAAGAGAGATGGAGAGGGCAGGCAGGGCACAAGGCATCTCAGGATCATTACTGACCTACCAGGGCTTATCTCCATCTATATGATTCCTGCCTCATGGGGTTTACACTCTGACCATGGTGATAGGAGAGGGATCAATGCTGGGATAACACCCAGGCTCTTTTGGTTTTTGCAATTTTCTTCTCTCTGTCTCCTGTTTTCTTATTTCAGGCTAAATTTCTTCTTTCTACAGTTCTACAACTTTTGGAGACATTGGCTGTTGTGGCCCCACAGGAGGAACCTTCCTTGGCCACAGGTGTAGAAAACAGAATCTCCTTCTCATTCCAGGGGCAACTGGTCTTTCTACAGTCCTGGGCAACTCCATGGGACTTGCTGTCCCAAGCATACTGCCTGCCTCCCGGTAGGAGCAGCTGCAACCCACAGGCTCTGCACCGAGCGAGGACCTGGCCGTTGGCATCCAGCACTCCGTGACAACACCGGCTGCTGTCCGAGCTTCTCCCTGCCTGTTAGAGCACAGCAGTTGTAAAATGCATGACTCACAGAAGTCTATAATTACGGTCCAGCACTGCCTTCTGATAGCATCTGAACCAAAAAGGCCAATGAAAATTGAACGTGCTCACTCTAGTCAGTAACTAAAAGCTTCATGCTCTGCAGACCTGTGCAGTTTCATTTTACTGATTTAACCTCATCCTAACTGTGGGAACCAACGGAAGGAACTATGGATCCAAAGGGATCATAGCTGAGCTGTTGTTTCCAGCAAGATGTTCCCATGTGGCCAGGAGGCTTTAGGTCCCAGAGTTGTTTAGGATCCTAAATGACAGAAGTGGGTCTTTATTGCTGTGTTTTCGGATGAGTATTTGTGCCTTCCTGCCTGCCATGGAAAACTAATTTGCATCTCGACTGACACCAGCTGTTTGCTACTGTTGATGAGCTTCAGTCATCTGTATGTTCTGTCATCAACACCACATTTTATATATAGCACATTTTCCAACATGAGCCAGATCCAAGAGCCTTTCCAGCCACAACAATATCAGAAAATCACCTATAGAAGGAGAGAACACAAAACAACAAGAAAAATGTCACAGTTTCCCTAAATAAAACTTGCTTGAAATTTTGCCTTCAGAGAGCTCTTTGCAGTTTTGGGGAAAGCAGGCTGAGCTTATTGACAGAATTGTTGTGTCCATAGTGTAGGGATGCCTCCCTTTGTGTCTCCTGAGATTGCCTCAGCCCCTAATTCTGCAAGAATCTCTGTATGAGCTTTAAGCACACAAGCAGCCCCAACAGAAGCTCTTTGTTGGGCTAAGCTAGAGACAACGGATGGAGACAGGCAGAAGAGCAAAAAATGTTACTTGAAGGTTGATGGCCCTTTTTTGATGGAGGGTTCATACATTTTTAGGAGGCTAGGATGAGCAAGAGAGAGTCAGCATGTATTCAGAGTGAGCGGTGAGGAAAAAGAGGCAGGAAAGTGCCAGCACAGAAAAGAGATGGTTAAAATGAGCTCTCACCAAGAAATAGCAGGAGTCAAATGAGAGATTTTGTCTTTGTGTTCCTTGCTCAGATCATCTATATGCTGTTCTCTCCTTCTTTACTGTCATTTTCCATTTATTGCTGCAGTTTTGCAGAAGCAAAGAATAAAGGGGTGTTGTGGGGGTTTTATTATTTTATTTTGCAAATAGGCTGTGTTAACTTCATACTTGCAGGTAGTTCCCATTTGTGGCTCTGCTGTTTCCAGAGATAGCATATCCATCATTCCTGGAGATACATGCAAACTGACATTTTCTGTTAGACCAAAATATAATTAGATTTGAACACACCACGCACAAGGTTATCAACCACGAAAACAAAAAGACATTGCATGAACAGGGAAGAACATCTGGGAGACACTCCAATCCATCTAGGGACCAGCAGATACAAAACCTGAATAATAGATGGGCTAACACGATGCTATCAGGGCCAGTGTCCTGTCTGATTAAATCTACTTCATCAAACATCATCAAGGACAAAATGTCCCCTTTGCCCATAGTTAGATGCATGATGACCAAGAAAAAATATATGACTTCTAGCACATTGTTGTGTTACTCTAAGACCTAAGCAAGTAGTCACAAAACACCCCTGCACTCTGGGCATCAAATTGGTTTGCAAGAACTCTGGTTTTAGGGAGGTTAATTTGCTAGATATTGCCTCAAACTAGAAAATTTGCAGGCAAGCTCTCCTTTCCAGTCTGCTGTGATGCCTGTCAGGGGACTGAGGACATGCTAAATGTTGGGAGGGCTTAGGGTCCCCTGCTGGTATGCATCCTTGAAGTCATGTGCTCATGTTTATGTTTTCATG
The DNA here is from genome assembly GCA_033124195.1 of Coracias cyanogaster. Taxonomy (NCBI): domain Eukaryota; kingdom Metazoa; phylum Chordata; class Aves; order Coraciiformes; family Coraciidae; genus Coracias; species Coracias cyanogaster. The sequence goes on along the minus strand of JAVSBS010024427.1, from coordinate 17,022 downwards.
TTTGAATCATAGAATCATTAAGGTTGGAAAAGACCTCTAAGATCATCAAGTCCAACCATCAACCTAACACTACCATGACCACTAAACCATGTCCCAAAGTGCCATGTCTACACTTTTTTTGAACACCTGCATGGATGGTGACTCCACCCTTCCCTGGGCAGCCTGTTCCAGTGCTTGACCACTCTTTCAGTAAAGAGATTTTTCCTAATATCCAATCTGAACCTCCCCTGGCACAACTTGAGACTGTTTCCTATTGTCATATCACTAGTTACCTGGTAGAAGAGATCAGCACTCACCTCTCTACAGCCTCTTTCCAGGGAATTGTAGAGGGCAATGAGGTCTCCCCTCAGCCTTCTCTTCTCCAGACTGGACAGTCCCAGTTCCCTCAGCCGCTCCTCATAAGACATATTCTCCAGACCGTCACCAGCTTTGTTGCCATTCTCTGGACCCACTCCAGCACCTCACCTCATGTTTGGTGTTTGTACAGACACTAAATTTGGGCTCCTTGGAAGCCTCAGGCTGACTGCTGAATAAAACAGCATGGAATCACTTGGTGGGTCTGTGACCATTGATACTGCACCCACAGCATAGTCCCAGCCTCAGGCAGGGGCAAGTTTGGTTGAAGGGAAAGCAACTCATGGACACACCTGCTGCCAGGACAAACCACAAGAAAAAAAGCAACCTTAAGCTAGTTCAGAATGCAGGAAGAGAAAGTGAGTTATAAAAGTCCATCAACAACTGACTGAGGACTTTGCTGGCACATTTGAGCTTTCCTGGGGAGCCAAAGAGAGGGATGTCTCTGCCTGTAACCTGGTGACTGACAGAGACAGTGTCTGTGTTCAGCACGTCTTGGACAACATGAACTGGCAGGTAAATTGGAAGTATTGGGTGAGAAAATAATTCAATTTCTCTCATCGGTTTGGTTAATGGCTTTCATTTAGAGGGTTCATGGAGGCTCATTACTCTCCATTAAGCTGCCACAGGTAGACACAGACAGATGGTAAACCAGTTTCCTCAAAGTGCTCTACTAAAACTGTCTACCTGGAGACAAATCCCTGAGCCTGGATGTCAGAGGAACCTGTTAGGGCATGGATGAGAGCGTGGGAATGTGCCAGGTGCTGACTCCAATGAACTCTGATCCTGATGGGCCTGCACAGGATGAAGATCACTGCTCAGGAACAGATATGTGGAGCAATATAAAGGTGGACAGAAATTCAACCCGGAAACTCCACTCTTCCACTGCAGGGAGCTGTGAACCTCAAAATCCTCTGATGCTGAGTGTGTGTGGCTGCAGGGAGCAGGAGAGCCCTCTCTGTGGGTCAATACCACCTATGCCACAGGAAATAGTCAAGAGCCCTTTAATCCAGGATGTTTTTCTGGTCCATGTTATGGGTGTTTAAACAACCTCAGAAAATTAGAAGCTCTACTGACCAAAGTCCCTGGTGCCTCTTAAAGCAATGATGTGTCAGTGGAGTGGGCAAGAAATTCAAAAGACCTTGGTCCACGCTCTCTTTCTACTACAGGGTGAATATGAAGAAATCACATCTGCTTTGCATGAGGGATGAGTGAAGAAGTACAGTGCACCTCTGCTCCTCTGCTTTGACATGTTGGAGATGGCCTGGGGCTAGTTACACTATGAGTCAGCCTGAGATAGAAAAAGTGTCACAGCTTCAACTTTTATGCCTGGTCCCTTGGCTTCCCTCCTGCAGTTCCCCAGCCATAGCCCTGGGCTAGTATAGGGTGTGTGGCAGAGGACCAAGGCACCACATGTAAGCATTTTCCTGGAAAGGATCTCTTAGGAGATTGCTTGGGAGATAACAAAAGTTTTATCCAAGTTTTTCAAAACTGTCAGAAAAGGGAATTTGAAGAGGCTGATGTCATATTCTCACCATCCCATTGAACAAGGGTGGAATGTTGTTTCCTCTTTAATTTTCTCCATGTTGTTTTGCCCTATCCTACTTAGTAAAATTACATCAAGCACTTTTTAACAACCCCTTCATTTCCAGCTGGTGATCATATCTCCTGGGTGGGACTTGTCATTGCTGGGTTATCCTGGACCAGGAAAATGTCACAGAGCTCCAGAAAGCCTTGTGAGGGTGTGTTGTGGTGGGCTATATCAACACACTAAATAGTGGGTGCCTTGTGTGAGCAGGCAAAGCCAGGGCCAGAGATATGCTAGGCTTAATGAAGGAGGATTCAGACTGGTATTGCAGATGCAAGCAGTTAGAATGGTCCATTTCAGATGCCTTGCAAGCCTTTTTTTTTTTGACAAAAAGCTCTTGGACATTCCTAAGAAACGAGAGATTTTGCGTGGGCACAAAGAAAAGGCTATCTGAGGGGATGAACCGGGCTGTGGGGACACAGAGCAGGTGAAAGCCATGACAAAGGTATGTCCTGTGCAGGATGGGTGCTCAGAGACTGCTTAAAGGCTTGCTGTTAGAAAGCATGCACCTTATGGCCACCCTTCTGCCGTGTGACCTCCATTTCTTCTGTCCATGAACTGGTGCATGGAATGAGGAGAGCAGCAATGTGATACTCTCTTTCTCAAGATGCAATAGGAAGATCCACCTTTGGAGGTTCACAGATACTCTTCAAATGGCTCATTGAGAGTAAAGCTCACCACCACCCCTAAAGGCTGGTGTTAGTGTCTATGTCATGAACTGGGACCAGCAGATAAGAAATTACTTCTGCCTTGGATGTAGATTTCATCTTGCTCTATAAGCATCAAACCAAAGTCTCAAAGAGTGCTACTTTACAAGAGTAATAAGCTACCCATTTATTGCTGGCTGGAGCAACTCCAAACTAATATCCTCTTTTCCTGTAGTATATAGTATTTCTGTATTCAGCTGTAGGGCCCCCAACATAAGAAGGACGTGGACTTGTTGGATTAAGTCCAGAGGAGGTCCACGAAGATTGTCAGAGGGCTGGAGTACCTATTCTATGAAGAAAGGCTGAGAGAGTTGGGGTTGTTCTGCCTGGAGAAGAAAAGGTTCCTGGGAGACTCTCTTGTGGCCTATCAGTACTTAAAGGGGGCCTGTTAGAAAGATGGGAGTGTAATGATAGGACAAAGGGGTAATGGCTTTAAATTACAAGAGGGTAGATAGAGATAGAATCATAGAATCGTAGGATCATTCAGGTTGGAAAAGACCCTTGGGATCATCGAGTCCAACCATCAACCCTACTCTACAAGTTCTCCGCTAAACCACGTCCCCGTACACCACATCTAAACGATGCTTAAACACATCCAGGCATGGTTACTCAACCACCTCCCTGGGCAGCCTGTTCCAGTATCTGACTAGTCTTTTCATGACTGCTCTTTTCATGAAAAATTTCTTCCTAATGTCCAGTCTAAACCTACCCAAAGGTTAGATAAAAGGAAGGTTAGATAAAAGGAAGAAGTCCTTTTATCTGTCACTGTCAGGTGAAGACTGTCACTGTCAGGTGAAGACTGGAAGTCTTCAAGGCCAGGTTGGATGGGGTCTTGCTCAGCGTGGTCTAGTGGAAGGTGTCCCTGCCCATGGCAGGGGCGTTGGAACTAGATGATCTTCCAACCCAAACCATTCTGTTGTTCTATGATTCACCTCTTGCCTTTTGCCCAGTGCCTAAGCTGTCACTACTCTGCTTTGTACCACATTTCTCTCGGGATGGCAGGGGTTTGTTACAATTACTGCAATGCTGATAATGAACAAGGAGGAAAAGGTCCTTTATACACCTCTAACTCCAACTTTGTCTCCTCTGTAATGTCTTAAATGTAAAAAAAAATGGCTCTTAGTCAAAATGGGGAAGTGTGTGTGCAAATGGCTGAATGTTGCCTGAAGTGAGGTAAGTTTCCCCAGTGGAGACAAGACTTCGTAGTTTATCTGTACTTGTTTTCCTCACCCATATTCATTACAGTGATGGCTCACTCTAACATGTAGTGCTCTGAGCACTGGCATTACCAAAAACCTGCCTTCCTATGAGTCCATATCTTGTGGTTGATCCTCTAACGTCTGGTAAGTGTTGAGGTTTTGCTACAGACTTTCCTTCTGGACAACCAGTAAGGGTTTTCTCTGCTGACTATGGGCAGAAAATCTTTAGATGTAGAATATCTACAGGGTCTCTACCTTTCTGTCAGAAGTGATCAAAATTGGACAGCATGTTCAAAAATACCTTGGGAAGAAAAAGAAGGAAGGCAGGTTAGGCAGGCAAAGACACAGGGAAGCAATCACAAGGGTAGAATGATTGCACAGTACACATTTCCGTAGGAAACTAGGGCAAACAACATTTTCATTGCTTTTGATTATGTCCTGCTGTGCATTACCATCTTCATTCTGCAAACATCAAAAAGCCACTGCTGTAGTAACCATGTATGACATCTGATGATGAACAGGAGGAGGTGAAATACCCAGTTACAGTGGACCTATTTCTATCTAAACTTCCTAGGCAATAACACTGGAAAAGTGTTCTATAAAATGTGTAAGACAATGAGAAGCTGAGAAAACATTTTCCAGAAATTCACTTCCAATCCCCTCTAACAATTGATATCACATCTTGAAATTTTGTTCTCATTTCAATACAGAACAAAATAAGCATTAAATAAGGTCCATATTATGGCCTGAATGAACCTGCAGATGTTTGCATTGCATGCTGCCTGCATGGGGCGGAGCAACAGGATAATGGCCTAAAAAAAAAAAGACTGGACAGGCGATGTAACCAACAGATAGTAACATTTCATAGCACTGTCCCTAGACAGCCCCACCTCAGTTCCAGGAATCACTGTGCAGTCTGGAAGACTGCAAGATGTTGAGGAGCATCATAGAGGGCAACTGCTAAAAGGGATGTCAAGGTGGCAGAAATGATGTAATGGGGAGTCCTTCCTTGGAAAGAAGATGTGTTGCAGAGGGACATATTGTGGTCCTGTTACATCTGAGTTTGCTTGTTGTTAACATTTCTGCTGTGATCACACCAGGTACTTTTACACCTTCCTTTGCTGTGTCATCTCAGATCTTGCCTCTACTGGTGGTGAAGGGATGGCTGTCATGCCCTTTATGATGCCATGGTGGGTTGTAATGGGGAAATCAGATTTTGTGTGTTTGTGTTTATTAGCAGCCTTGTTGAGTTGTTCTTCTCTCCTATTCTCAAATTCATTCCTCCTACATTTGTTAGCTGCAGCTGGACTCATAATTTCTGTCCTTACTCAGAGTTGCCCTTAGCCCAGAAGATGCTCAATGAAACATCGAAGAATCATTCATATCATTAGATGAAAGATGATCCACCTGGGCACAAGGTTTCCATCAGGTACCATGAAATAGGTGATTGTGCAGCTGTAAACACATCTGAGGAAGCCCAGAGCCAAAATTGTGAGAAACATTGCAGCAACAGCATGAACCATGACTGCTTGTAGGGTCCACAGGGTTGTGTGCCCAGTGGTGGGGCTGAACAACTCCCAGGACAGCTGGGTGGAAATACAAATATGCACCATTTCTGGATCCAGTCTGCACTAATCTGGGCTGGGCATGGATTTACCAAATCAGGCCTTTGATAATCTGGGGGGTCTCTCTGAACTGTGGTGTAAACATGGTCTAATAGCCAGAGAATTAAACCCAAGAGTTAATATCCCTTCTCTCACATTAATGGTTGTAACTAGAGATGTCCCTGATGGTCATATCAAAATGAAATTTTTTTGGAAGGCTATTCATTTCCTGCCTCCCTTAGAAAGGAACTAAACCACAAAAAGTCTTCTCCCTTTGGAAACCAGTGTTAAAGAGGCTACCTAAGGACAAAGACATTTGGCTCTGTGAGTTCTGAAAAGCCAAAAGAGTCCATGTTACGCCCTGAGGAAGCTGAGGAGCTTCCATGCAGCGGGTTATGTAGGTTATACTGGTCACATTGCTAGAATAGTGTGTCTGATCCGCCATGTCTTCAGTGTGATTTAAATGTCCTGGTGGCTGAGGCAGCATCCTTAGATGAGATGGGTGAGATACCGACTGTCCAGCCCACCCCAAAATCTGGATTCTTGGTTAGCCTCTGAGAATTTAAGGTGTAATTTAACCTCAAGAAATCCACACAGTCATCTGGGCTGATTGTCACTGTTTTTAATTTGACCAACTTTGAGCTTTGCACATTCAGGTACTTGGACAGCTTTCTCATAAGAACGTATGTGAAGACCCTTCCTCAATCAGCTGAGGCACCAGTAGCTGAGGTCCAAGTGCCTAACATAGCCACTATCCTTGTTGATACACTGAGAACTAAATCTAGCATCTCCAAGAAATGCATAGGATCACACAGCAAGACAAGTCCTCATGGACTCTCCTAGCTAGGGCTAGAGGAGATACTCTTCAGGTAGAAATAGGTTGAGGCAAGTAACATGCATCCATCTTGTACAAAAAAACCCCCACCTCTTTGAGACAGCAAAGAAACCTTGAAGCAATCAAAACAACTCCCAACAGTGCCAGTCATTGTAGTTCTAATCTAGCAGCATGATGAAGTTGTGCTGTGGTTGAGTGTCTGTTGCTGCATATTGATTATTTGAGGGCAGCAGTGGGCCTGGTGTCAATAGCCACCTTAGTCCCAGGGGTGCTGTGGGCTACACAGACATCATGCACTAGCCATACCAGACTTTGAGGGACCACAAGGCTCAGAACACCCTGTGGCTATTTTGCTACAGACAATATAGTTTGTTCCCTGGTTTTCCTGTTGTAAACATATGGCCATCATTAACAATAATCACTGTTTATGCCAGTTTCTATTTGAACGCAAGACACCTCGGTGTGCAAAAGAGGGTAAGAATATGTTGGCAGACAATCTAAAAAGACAAAAGTGAGGATTATGTGGGTTCATTTGGGGATGTGATGATCTAGAAGAGTGAATCAGCACCTAGTTTGACTAGTCCTCTGCCAGTCACACCAAGAAGTCATTTTTTATTGCAGCTGAATCGCAGAATCACAGAACGGAAGGGTTGGAATGGACCTCTGGAGCTCATCTTGTCCAACGTGAAGACATGCCTGCCCTCTATTTCTTTCCTTCCGTGTTAGCCCTATTCATTTTAAAGTATGAAATGCATTGTGAAGGCAGACTCATAAAGGAAACAAATAATTAACAGAATCATTGCTACATCTGCTAAGCACAGATTCATCCTTCCAGGTCCTGGCAACTCCCCACCAGGGTCATATATTCCAATGCTATTTCATTTTGGCAGAATTTTCAGACATAACTTCTGTGATACAGAATGACACATATTGGCTGGAACTACAGCTCTTACGACATTGTATTCATCAGTTATAAGTTTTTATCCCAGTTAAACACATTTAATTTCTTAATATTATAGTAGTGATTTGGACAAAAAGATCCATGAATTAGAGATATTTGAAAACTTGGGATAAAATGTAAAAATGTTTTTTCTGGAGCAAACACTGTCCTGTCTCTGACATATCAAGTCAGGAACATGTTGCAAAAGGCATAATGGACAAAGATGAAGTGAACCTTTCCTAACAGACCTTCTCATCTTTTAGTAGTGACTTAGAGATCTCCTGAGGTAGAGCTTGAATATGGACTACACTTTCTGTGCAGCTACCATGGACATATATTTTTTGGATGCCATCTAGAAGCAAATTTCCATGCACTGAGTGTAAAAGAAACATACCATTCCTGATTGTTTCAAACCTGACACTTTTCTTCAGAAGTTCCTTTATCACCAAGTAATCCTCTCCTTCTCTGCACTACTCATGGTTGTACAGATCATGATCTAAAAAGCAGCCCAGGTAGATAAATTCACTTGCAGATCACCTAACAGGGAATTTGGTAACTCTCTTCTCCTCCAAATGATTGTTGCTATTTACATTTTAATTTTGGTGTAAAATCACCTTCATCTGGCTTGACAAAAGCTTCTGCTGTGCTTTGTTTCCAAGGAAATATTTGGGTCAAACATAGCAACCAGAATCTGCTGTTATTATTATTTAGCAATTAGCACAAACTTTTGCTCTCCATCCAAGCATCCCTCAGACTTTGAAGAGTTTGGAAATCTAACCCCACACTGAAGCTTTGCAAACAATCCCTCTCTTTATAATGGGCCAAGCCACAAAGCTAAATCCAGTCATGCCAAATCTTCACATTGCTCAATCCTTGATGTGAGCTCCGATTGCTGCTGTGTGTTTCCAACTCTGTTACTTGTTACTGCTATTGTGCTGTACCCCCTTCTCCCTGTATCCATAGGAAAATACATCAGACAAAAACTGATGAGGCTTTCTAATATTGACAATGGTGTTATTGCAGAAGTGTATCCATTAGGTACCTTAAGACTTAATAGAAGCATCTGGAAAGCTATCCATCAGGGATGCCGAGAAAGGCCTTTGGGATTTTCCTCTCAGACAAGGCTCTTTTAATTTTCTGTTGGGTAAACAGCTCCAAAACACCTCTGCTTCATCTCTAGTCAAAATATCACACGAGGTAAACATACCCCACTTATATTCAAAATTTTGCTCGCTAGCTTGTATTTTTGTTGTTGGGGGTTTTTTTGTGGGTTTCTTTTCCCTCTAGAACTGTACAATAAAAATTTAATGTTCCTCTGCACATATTAGAGACATATATGGAGATCTATGCTGCTTAAAAGTTAAGCATAAGTGTTCACTTCATAACAAATTGCTGCAGAGGTTTACACTGCCTGTAAAACAACTCTTAGCATGGGGCAATGATAGCCATGAGCAGGTACTTGTCCTTTGCCGTTTAGAGATGTGACCTACTTTAATCAACATTAAATGAAATCCAACAACAGATACAGGCAAGGGCATGAATTAACAAACCTCAGCAGTGACTAGTTCCTATGTATGTGCATGTTCTTGATTCTTTCTGCCTTCTTGCTCTATAACTTTGTAGTTCTTGCTGCTTTTGGGCTTTTCTGCTAAAGGTTTTGAGTTCTCTGTAGGCTTCCAGGAAGATGTAACATCTCCTTAGTGATTTTCCATTAATCTCTCTGGACTATGTGGCTTCATCTGTTCTGCTAAGGAATATTCGCTAGCTCTGGGGCCAAACAATCTTGCTTAGACTGTGTCCATATACCTTGTTTCTCTCACCCCAAAACTGAGTGGTCTCCCCCATGCTGCCTAATGGGAATAGTCTGTTCTCCCAAGTAACAAGTAATAGGACAAGAGGAAACAGCCTAAAGTTGTGCCAGGGGAGGTTTAGGTTGGATATTAGGAAAAATTTCTTCACTGAAAGTGTTGTCAAGCCCTGGAACAGGCTGCCCAGGGAAGTGGTAGAGTTCCCGTCTCTGGACATGTTTAAAAGCTGTGTAGATGCAGTGCTGAGGGACATGGTTTAGCAGTGGACTTGGTAGAGTTAGGTTAATGGTTAGCTCAATGATCTTGAAGGTCTTTTCCAACCTACATGATTCTATGATTTTAATAGCCTTCAGTCTGTGCTCTCCTCCAGACTTCTTGGGCACTGCCTCATCTATTCAGTGGTATGAGGCAACACATCACCAAATCATGTTAACACTGAACTGGACTGGACAATTGTAGAGCTGTGCTAGAGACCATGCACTGGCATGGGTTATTCTGCTAGGATAGGTCTAGGCCACACCTGCTGTAGCTATATGAGCTGAATGAACTCAGGATGTTATCCAGGGGTCCTTCCAGTCAAATGTTCCTCTGATTTTACTCAGAAAAATTCAGATATTGATGCACAGCTGACTCTCAAAAGGATGGTACCATATTTTTGTATCTGTTTCTTTGGAGCAAATCTGGAAAAGCTACCCTGACCGTCTTCCTGAGAGCATAGTTTGCTACCAGTTGAGAACAAACTACTAAGGCTGAGGTACATAGGGTGGTTTAGTGCTCTACAGCTCAATTCAGAGCTGACATTTGCCTTCCATGGGGAGCTGACAGCAAACATGGAGCTGGACTGCCCTTGGGGTTGTGTAGGTGAATGCTGGCTTGGACCTTGCTATTTAGGACAGCTGCTCTTGGCATCACTCCCTACCTCCACAGTGGCTTTGGCACTCCACCTACTTTGAGAACATCACCTTACCTGTAACACTGCAACCCTACTGGGGTGACCTGAAGCAATTCAATGTCTTTGAGAAGGACATTCCTTTGACAAAAGCCCTAAAAGATGCACCAACTTGGAAAAGAGTTGGCCAAGAGTATATCAGTTACACTTTTGCACTCAAAACATCATACTGTGGCATCGGTTCAGGCTAATTCAGTATGGTAAGTAGACATAAGTCATCAAGACTTGATCACTGACTGTTGGATTCAGCTTCTCAAAATATATGTGTCAGTTATCTGTGGCAACAGACTGTCAAGGGAAACAAGACAGCGGTGCCAGCACAGCCCCTTTTCCAGCTCTGCTTCTGCCTCCTTCTCATAGTTCCTACATCCAGAGTGTGCCATTTTCTACCTCTTAATCAAACCTCAATTTTGCTGGGAAGCCTGGGCCACAATCTGTCTTTGATGCCTCCCAAAAGACCCAAAGACCTCAGCCTGATGTGTTTGGCTTCACATTCATGTGGAACAGAAATCTAAGCCAACATTGTTGAGGTCCAGGCTGCACAGTTTATGAAGACGTTTAACTTTGTTCATCATACCACCAGTCCTCTCTCCTGGCTTCTCTCTAAACTAAATCATCAGAGGTGCTCACTAAGATAAGTGAGTTTGAATACACAGCTTTTTTTGACACTCTGATGATGTAAACTGAAACCTGGCTGCAATAAACTTTTTCCTCCTTCATTACTATGCCTCATCTTTGCTTAGTCACTGCTTAGTGTCAGGGGTTCATTTCCCTGGAACAACGTGTCTTCTGCTCTGGAACAAGGCTCCCTTGTGAAGAGATGAACAGACATGCCCGCCCAGCTGGAAGGTTCAACTCCAGGGGTGAGGGCTGGGCAAGTTCTGTGCAGAAGAGATGCCCTAATATGCTCCTTTCTGCTATTGCAAAAGTTAAATAGCTGCAAAGCATGACCCTTTCTGTACTTCTTGCTGGAAGCATCTTTAGCATCAGCACAGATGTGCTGATCCTCACTCAAGGGGAATTATTTGCTTGTCCTCTATTTATCTGTTTTTCTGCCAGAAAATGAAATAATAGAGGTTAGCAGTCCCATCCTTAACTGAATGTTTATAACAAGCCAGTTCCAGCTGAACAAACTCTGGAGGAGAAGTGTATGTTTTACAAGACCTCAGAAATAAGGAATGCTGAGAAAGATGCATAAAACCTTTGCAGGAGACCATGCTCTGTGGCCAGGGAGTGGTGACTACATTTTGTGCTCTCTTCCTGGCTGAATGCACAGCGGGAACACCTGTGAATAAAGACCTGTGTGTAAACAGCAAGCTGGAGACACAAATGCATTTCCATTATCATTTCGACTCAACTCCATCCACCCATAATTCAATGGCTCCCGTTGCCATAGTAATGGAGTGCCTCACCATTTTAATGTATTTTTCTTTGCAACACCCCCATGAGTTGGGAAGGTATTGTCTACACATTACAGATGGTGAAACAAGGCATGGCAAGAGGTGTTTTAATCTCCCTCTTCTAGCACCTAATTGAAGTGGTGGGTTCATTTTGTCACCCCAACAAGGACGGAGCCAGACACCAGCACCCCAACCCTGATCTGTCCCAGTGTCTCCTTGCTTAGGAGGAGGTGGAATTGCAGATATAAGGTGTTTTGCTAGTTAAAGGAAGTCTAAGTAGAGTGCTGAGAGACAGCAAAGCTTCGCCAGAGGATGCTAGAAGGTCTCTGGAAGATCACAAAGGTTAATACTGATCCAAAACAATCCCTCTTGCCACGTTCCTGATTGCTCAGATACAGTGGTACCCACATGCTCAAGTATACTTGAGTGGTGGGACCTTCCTTTAAAACCCCTTCTTTCTGGAGAAATATCCCATCTCAGCCCTTCATCGTAGAGCAGTAACTGAACCCTGATTACCATGCACACACAGGGCCCTCAAATTTGAAAGGATAAGGTAATGATAGAATTATAGAGTCATTCTGGTTGGAAGAGTCCTTTAGGGTCATTGAGTCAAACCATTAACCCAGCACAGCCCAGGTCACCACTAAACTATGTCCCTCAGCACCACATCTCCATGGCTTTGAAACCCCTCCAGGGATGGACACTCCACCACTGCCCTGGGCATCCTGGTCCGGGGCTTGACAACCTTTTCGGGCAAGAAATTATTCCTAATGTCCAACCTAAACCTCCCCTGACACAACTTGAGGCCATTATGTAAATAGATAGTATAGAAAGATGGACTTAATAATATACTGTATTATCAGGAAATTAAACCAATTCCCTCATTGTCCAATCCATGCCATCCAAAGCTCAGCAATTATCATTTTTTCCCCTGTTTTTTTTTTCATAGTGGTTTTTGTAAAATCTGAATATGATCCCCCTGAAACATAGCTGGGCTGCTCACAGCTGTAACTTGCAGAAAGAACCTCTCATTTATACCACAGTGTTGGGAATTTAGTATTTATGTTGGGATATGAAGACTGTCACTGGTCATGCTCCCTGGCAGGATGGCAGGCTGAACATCCCAATGCATGGTGACTCACAGGCTTTGCCATGTCCCATGTGGTCTCAGCACAGCGGTGGACCATCCAGAGCTGAGCTATCTCTTTCTGGTTTTCTCCTTTGAGGCTGTGCTTGTCTGCTTCCTGCATCTCCATGCTTGTCCACTGCATTTGACCCTGCTCCTCCTAGGTGGTTTTCCTCTTTCCCATTCCACCCCTCCCAGTCCCAAATCTCATTGGTGTTTTCTGGTCACTGCTGTGTTGCTGGTGCATGCAAAACAGAGCAATGGCAGCAAAGAACCTTCAGTTGGACAGATCAGTGCGCCCTCCCCTCTCTCTCTTCACCTAGCTCATTCCTGTCGTACCTACCAGGACCACTGGTGGGATAAAATGTCTGTTCTCTTCCTCCTCTCCTCACTAATGAAGACTGACAAGTCCGTAGTTCATCTCCACAGTCTGCTCAGCAGTTTCCCGAGGATGCCAATTACAGCACTAACAAAGTAGTTGTCTGTTCACTCCTAGTTGGATGGAGACTGCTGATCTGCTCCTCAGAGGCTGTCATCTGCTGGTGCTGTTTAATTTGCACTGAGCCAAGGTGCCACTCAACTATCAGTTTGCAGGCACACAGGGCACTTCTAGGCTCCCTGGAAGTCTTGGGCATCTTAGCCATCATGGCCTGGATCTTGCCCCTTAACAGACTGGAAGACGAAAAGGTACTTATCTGGGTTCAGATCAGCCATTTATTCAGGGACACCTCGTGCAGTCTGAGATGCCCTGGCATGTCTGAAACATCTTCATGGTGTTGATGATAGATATGACATGGCCTATGGGACACCCCTGCCTTTTTTTTTTTTTATAAGTCAATAGGAGACCAGGTAGGACACCTTGGGAACTCAGAGGGAATTAGGGAACCAAGTAGTGCTGATTTGTGTGACCACACTTGGGTATTTAGTGTAACAGTAGATGGTCTAGGGCATTTCAACTCCAGCAGAGCATGCAACTCCTAACTGATGCATATCTGACACCACATTGTTGTGTTAGACCCAGAGGACATCCCATATGTCACTGAATACCTGCAGGTAGAGCTGAATGGAATTATTTAGCTGCTCCAGTGTTTCAGGGAGACCTGAATTAGTCTCCAGCCTCCCTGATGGCTCTGATAACACTGACTGTCATGGGAGCTCAACTTCCCTGTGGACAGAAGTGGAGGGACAAACTTAACATCCAAGGCATTTTTGGAGGACCCAGCTTCTCAAGCAAAGTCTATTGCTGTTCATCCAAAGAGACAATTCCCTGGACCAGCCCCCAGCCTCACTGATAGGGTGCTGGGCCACTCAACTCCTCCAGTTTTAAAGCAGAGGCTTCTCCTTGTTGTCTGCAATGTCTTGACTCCTCTATTCTGGAGAGGACAGCCTCTCATTACAGCAGGATGGTGGTTCAACCACAGGCTTCCACCCAACACAGAACAATGTGCAAGAGACACAGCACACCAGGCAGGCAACACTATCCTCCTCCCAGCCACCGGGTCCAAGCACCACTTTAATCATGGCTGAGGGCATTCGCATTCCCTGGAGGAATGAGCTGGGTGTTTTTCAGGCATCACGCTTCATTAAGTGTTTTTATAGCCTCACTTTGCAGCTGCAGGGTGCGGCAAGCGGGGGGCTGCAGCTCTGACTTGCTCATTAGCGCAAGAGCTCCTTATGTGCACAGCTCGATGAGACCCAGTGATCATCTGAGCAGGAAAAAAGCCCTCAGAATAACCTAAAATCAGGAGGGGTTATAAGTCTGGCATTTGGGGAGTCCTCTGAACTGCCTGTCATCCTCAGACGTTCATCATGAGGGAAACTTAATTAAAAGGAGGCATTGAGAGAGGCTCGCCACTCTTTTCTCTAGAGCAGCTCACTGCTTAATTGGAGAAACAAACTGTGCTCAGAGGCTTAGTGAGACAAGCAAGGCTCTTTTGGACAGGAGGACTCCAAATATGAGAAGAAAGGCTGAGGGCAGTGAAATACATTTTTACCAGCACGGATTTCAGCTTGCTCTAAGGATCAAAATCTGGCTGGTGACAGTTTAGTCTGTCTGATGAATTGGCAAACCACACTCGCACTCGGTAAAATGTGTGGCTGGGAGAATAGAAACCCCCCCTTGTCATGATCTTCTGTTTTTCTTGCAAGTGCTTGTGTCCTGCATAAATCTCTTTCCTGTAAAAAAAAACCCCCAACAACCCTTTGACAGACCAGATGCTGATGCATCATGTCTGATTCCCAGGGAACTGACTTTGGTGGGATTTGGGAGTGAGAGGGGGATTAGAAGACAGCCCAGGGACTAAGCTACCGCAGCTGAGTTGCTTTCCAGCCTAACCATTTGGAAAAGTCTGCAGTCCACCAGCAAGAGAGTGCTCTCTCATGGGCTACGCAGGGCAGGAGCTGAGCATGTCTCAGCTATGTTGGCTCAGATGTGACTAATAAAGAAAATAGGAACTGTGGAAGAAAGATATGGCACAAGCCAGCACAGCAGTAAAGTGAAACCAGATGCCAGGTTGTTTTGATCTCCTTGAAGAACCAAGAAAGAGGGAAGACAAATAAGCCCTCCCTCCCTGCAGTGCTGGAGCCACTTTTGGCACCCGCTGTGCTGCTTGAGGCCAGCTGAGATTAAAGGGAAGGTCTAATGTGTCACATGCCCCTGGCTGGGGGTTGTGAACTGCAGAAACATGTAGGACAGCTCGCTGCAAGGCATGGACATGCTGGGTTTGCTTTAACTTCCCCCCATGTTGTGGTTTTGACAAAGCAGCCAGCACCTGAGGATGTCACACTGTCACAGAGTGGTAGGGGTTGGAAGGGACCTCTGAAGATCATCTAGTCCAATCCCCCTGCTAGAGCCGGATCCTAGAGTAGATCACACAGGAACAGGTTTCCAGAGACGGAGATTCCACAATGTCTCTGGGCAGCCTTTTCCAGTGCTCTGTTACTCTCACAGTAAAGAAGTGTTTCCTTACATTTAGGTTGAAACTCCTGTTTAAAAGTTTGTGCTCATTGCCCCTTGTCCTATCACTGGACACCACGGAGAAGAGACTGGACCCATTCTCCTGACACCTGCCCTTTAGATATTTATAAACACTGATGAGATTCCCACTCAGCCTCTTCTTCTCCAAGCTAAACAGACCCAGATCCCTCAGCCTTTCCTCATATGGTAGATGCTCCAGTCCCTTAATCATCCTCATGGCCCTGTGTCAGACTCTTCCCAGTAGCTTCATGTCCCTCTTGAACTGTCCCTCAGTTCTGGGGGGCCCAGAACTGAACACAATACTCCAGATATCAGCAGGACCTGGAATTTTTGGGTGGGTGTTCTTCTGCCCATGATTGTGAGAAGGTGGTGAACACATGGAAGAAGAAGCATAGGTAATGGGTGGAAGGAAGAGCCTCTTAATTGGTACGTGATGGTTTGCTCAAGGCTGACCCCTATCCTTTTAAGGTCTTGCAGCCATGCTTTTCTTTGCTATATGGGTTAAGTGATTTGCCTATGGTGTTACATAAAGCCTGTGACAAAGGAGGAAACCCTGAAACCTGTTCTCCCACCTCCTGGCATACCCTCCACCTCTTTGGACCCACCTCGGTATACCATGACGAACATGCAAATTACTCTGCTTGCATTACAACCCATCTCTGTTGCATTTTCTGGCACGGGAGCTTTCAGAAACTAGAATAGTCACCATAAAACCCCAGGAAGACAGTTGGAGCCTTTTCAAGCCCGGCTCCAATACATGGAGCTGAGTTAATGTGCAGATTATTTATTCTTACAGTTAAGCATATCCTTACATACTTTACTATATTGAGGTTCCTTCCAGCCCAGGAGAACTCCTCCTTGGCCTTTGCACTCAGAAGATAATGCTCAGAGGTTGGGTTAGGACCAGAACCAGAGTATGATACTGCTGTGGATGAGAATCTTTGCTCTATCAGCCGAATACCTGACAGCATTTTTACACTACTCCTTGAAGTCCTCCCTGCCAGTCAGCCAAATGTGAAAACTTTTGGCATATCCTCATCTAAACACTCCTAGTGCTCAGGAAAAACAGAGTAAATTGCTCAATATGGGGTAAAACATGACTTGCACATATGTCTACAATCTTAGGGAAGAAGCAGAAGTGACAGCTCTTTGCTGCACCTGCTGCATTATCTACTCAGTACTTCAGTCACTCAGTGATGCTGATGCACATGCAGGCTTGGAAGTGTTCTGTGCTCTTTAAAACACAGGAAAAGGTAATTCAGTGTCTTATTGTATAAGAGTACATGGTCTGCTTCAGAGACAGCAGCAGGACGTAAAGTGATAGAGGAAAGGAGGCAAGGACTGTGTCCCTTTTTCACAGCATGAAACCAGCAGTGCCAGTGGGAAAGGGCAAGCTGCCCTCCCCATACCAGATTTGTATTTCTTCAACTTATGATCTTTGAGAGTCCTGAGTCCTTGACTGCAACTTCCTTCAGAGACCGTGACCCACTGGCTGTGCACCAAATGTCTCTCAGAGAGCAGCAGCTTTCTGTATG